>JAOWBL010002399.1:13003-97458 GCA_028564865.1 Zenarchopterus dispar | reverse complement strand
GCTGCAAAGGGAAATAATACTAAATAGTTGAACCTAGGGCGCTCTCCTAGTGGGAAAGGAGAAACTAAAGCGCTACACTTACATGGACCAGTTCAGATCCTTTCTGTGCAAATAAAACCTGGTCTGCTCATCCCGCACCCAAAAGGGAAGCCAAACAACTTGCCAAATAAACTCATTGAACTATTTATCGTCTATTTGGATCAGGATCCCAGATGAGGACGGAGGTGTATATTGATGAACTGAGACACTCTGCTCTAAAGTTTTCATCTATGCTGATACTGAGACAACTACTTGGTGAGCATCATTAAACTTAAGAATGTGGGCTCCCAGAGGTCCAGAAGTTTGAACACTGATGTAAAGTTTGTTCCATCTCTGAAATAACTAATAAGACAATATTTATGTTTTAACAGGAGCGTTCCCATGGCGCCTGAAATTGAACAAAGTGGAACTGTGAATTTAAAAAGAAACTAATTTTAAGGCTTCAGTTTTGAAATAAAACATCCATAAATTAAAAAGTTTTCTGACAGCCTTTTTACTTTTTTTTTCCTGGCATTTTGAAAAGTCACTTTTTTGCACCTACATGTCTCTGTAGTAACTGACTCACTTGAACATAATGTAGTGGGTAGGACAAAAGTTACCCTAAAAATCTTGCACAGTGTCCTCCCAGAAATCCCTCTGATGTGGCGAGCACTACACAGGAGGGTTTCACTTTGTGACAATTCGTTAACAGACATCTGTGTCCTCTTTGAGTAAACAGCTGGAGCGGTTGCAGAAATGGAAATTAACTGTCAAAATTAAAGAGCTTCTGCACATCCGTCATCATTATTCTCACAAGATCGTATGGCAAGAGAAAAAAAAATCTAACTTTGTTTTGCATAACATGACTTAATGGAAGTTTAGTTGTATAACGGCTGATCAGTTAGCAAAATTTTGAAATATTGGACATGTTTTGTTCCAGAGCCGAAATAAAATCGTTACTTCTACCTTTCTTAGTATAACATATTCTGCCACCTTTTCTGGGGTGTTACTGAAACTTCAGTTTCTGTGTGCAAAGCCTCTTTTAAAATTAATGTTATTACTTCTTAAGTACACAACTGCATAGTGGTTTTAGTTTTAGTGAAGCTGAAGAAGCTGCATAATTCTGTTTTAGTCAATGAGGGAATTTCAGATCATAGCAGATGCAAAGAAAGTGACAGGCTTGGATTATCCCAGAGGTTTTTAGTTAGTTTAGTTACCCACTTTTAAAACCCAAATATGTGCTATCAAGACTGCAAAACCAGGTTGTTTTCTTAATTCATAAATGAAGAATAAAAATGATGGACATGCTAACCAAACAACACCTCTGAGGCAGCTGCACTGTGTCTGGAGTCAACCGCACTCAGTTGGAAATGGCCAATATATTTTTAGTGAGGTGAAACATCTCCTCAACTGGAATGTGTTTGCCTCCATTTAAGATCTGGGGATGCATTACCGGTGCAGCTACCTCAGATTATCAGACTGTGGACAGTTTTATAGCTGGCAGAAGTTTGCACGAATCTGGACGCCGTAAACACAAACCATTCCCAAATGACTGAAGAAACCGTTCCCGTTTTCCAAGCATTTTTTAAGAGAAAAAGCTAATTAAGCAACTACAAAAGTTCATCAGCACTTTTACATAGTCTAAATCAATTTTCAATTCTAAAGTTAGTTATTTGCGAGTTTGCAGGACAAAGAAGAGAGAAAATGCGACCATTTAAACAAACTTTTAAACAAACTTTTAAATACTATTAAATTAATGCTAGCAATCATCGGGAATCATTTGTGGTACAAATGTGATACTACACAACATTAAGTTTTTTCACTCCCAGAGGATGTCAGCAGCCAGGAATTCCATGATTTTATTGTAATTCCAGTTTCCAAATTTGATGCATTCCTGAATGCGAGTCTGATGGACTGTTGCGCTTTTATGTGTCAGTGATATGTTGCTCAGTAAGTCATCGTTAACGGAAGAATATCATGCAGCCACAACATCCCAAACCATCTGCTTTGTTTCGGACTCAGCAGGCTTTGAAGGATTACCTTGCATCATAGCTGCAGGAGCTCTCTGGGTCCTGAGCTCTGCCAGTTTTAACTTTTTGGACATGTTCAGATAGACCTTTTTGCTAGACAGGTGGATTCCCCCATCTGTCTGAAAGGGGTGAGAGTACAATCAGGAAGTCGAAATTAGAATAAATTGCCCTGATATATTCAGATGAGAATCACAAGAGGCAAAACTAAACTTTTTCCAGGAAGGAAGACGATGGAGATTCATGATGGAGACAGGAACCAAACCACAGCCTACAGCCACAGTCTGATTGACTTTATACATGAAGGGGATGTTTCCCTTCTTGGATCCAGATGAAAGAATTCAGATGCTCAAACAGGGAAAAATAAAACACTGTCTACCAGTTAACTGTCACATCTGCATGAGCTGTCATGATTTTTACAGAAACCTTGAACTGATCATTATGAGGTGAAGTCACCATGACAGGCCTATTCAATATAATAATAAAAAAAAAAACCTGGAGCTAGGCCAGAAATTTATAACGTTTCTGAATCCCAACCTCTCCCTTCTCAAGGGAGAAAGATGGTAAACTTAAATTAAAATCTCTAGCAATAAAGATTTTTTATTAATTTTTACCCCCTAATCCTCACCAGCTAGTAGAGACTCAGACCATGAAGCCACATTATTCCTAACATTAAAAGTCTGTAATATAATATATTCATGTTCCAAAGAAAAAAAAAAAGGGAAAGAATCAATATTTTTATCAAAAACCAAAAGACCAGTTATAGGAATGTGATGAACAAGAGTTAGAAATAGAAAGAAAAATAAATGTGTCCTTGACAGTACAAACACAACTATTAGATTGCTGTTTAGGAATTATTTTCCTTCCATTAGAAGAGGCTTTACAGTAAACATGATTTATGTCAAGCCAAATTATTCAAAGTCACAGACATTTATTTTTGATATTTGTTTTCATATTTCACCCAACCCACACACACAATGGTTGCTACTAAAAATATTTCACAACACTTGCTTAATTTCCTATCACATCATTCAACGACGAAAGGTTATGACACTGTATCATTAAAAACATGTAAATATTATTAGACAGTTTCATACTTTGAATAAAAATGTTTGCTGATCTTAAACTACAAAAAAAAAAAAAAAGATTTTGAATCAAAACAAAATTCTATATATGTTTATGTGACAGTGATCGGGTAGGTTAGCTCCATCCCTTCCACATCTGATACTATTCAATATAGGACCACATTTGAAAGTGACCAGGTCTGATGTAAAAAAAAAAAAAAAAATTCATTTAATTTGTGCTCCTCAGACAGCCCAAAAAATTTAAAAAAAAAAAAAAAAAAAAGATTTGGGTCACTTTTGGCGGCAGTGTGAACGTGGCCATGGTCGACTCCGGGATGACAGCAACTGTAGCCCTGCAAGCTATTGGCAATGATTCCTAAAAGTACCCAAATATTCTTTCAAAAGGAATTAAAACTGATATCAAAAAATATTTTTAAAATTTTGTTTCGTGCTGCATTAATTCAAGATTTTTACTGAGAAAAAGTAGAAGTGTAAGTATAAATAAAATCCTAATCCTTATGAACCTTTTCTACCTTTGCAACAACCTCAGAACTATGGACAGATATGACACCACTTCTATTAGTTTCATAAAGAATGACATGAAGTCTAGATGAAGCATTAATTTTTTGAACAGCAATAATTCGAAATTGTAAATGTTAGAGGGAAAAAAATCTAACAATGCTCTGGGCAATAACATACAGCAGAGAGAAAAAAAAAAAGGTGTTTCACTCTCTACTTGTCAGGATAAACATAAAAGAATGCATAATTCATGTAGTTTCTTTCGCCAGATAACTTAAATGAATGATGCAGTACATTAAATGCTTTCACACATTGAATCAAACCATGGATGTTGATGCTACATAGCACAAGTCTGAAATGGGTACAAACAACACAAAGCTAAAATGACAAATGAAGAAAAGAAATGTGGCTTTGCAACAAAAGCAGAGGACAGGATGTTCATTACATCACATATCAGCAAGTAGTGACAGAGCGCTGAACTCAAACAACAATGGCTGCACATCCCACTGATATGTTCCCAAGCTTGACAGGTCGGCATTAATAAAATATGTGACAGAACTGGACAGGCAGCGGGTGGCATGACGGCAGAGGCACATGGCAAAGAAAAGCCAAAGATAAGGCTGCAACAATAATAATAACCAGAGCGGGATAATGCTCAAAACACCAAACTAAGCCTGGAGGAAAGTATTGGCATGTTACATTTTTCAATAATATGAAGCTTGATGTTCGCCAGAATGGTTATTATAGTCTCACACATTAGGAGAAAGGCTGCAGCTGATGCTTTCAACAACCAACTTGGAGTTAATCAGAAACATACAAAAACACAGGAGAAATGGCAGACAATCATATACTTTCCTTTTATATAAATGGTACAGTATTGAATGACCATGCAGCAGCTGTGGTAAACAGAGAGCTTGAATGTGTGTCACAGGAAGTCAAAATTGTCATCCAAACATTAGTAAACAAAGTGTTTACTGATTTCTACTGGAAACACTATAATGTTACAAATCAATAGGCTCTTAAACTTATAAGCATCATTGGAGCTCAATAAATATGCAGTAAAATCTTGAAGTCTGAATCTTAACAGTCTCTTTGTAGAGAGAGTTTCAGAGCGAGCTCCCCACGATTATGACAGACCGGCGACGTAATCTGAAATTAAACATTGTAGATGGTTGCAGATAAGGATTAACAGCCATTTGAATTGGCTTTGGCATCGAGACTTAAAGTAAACTGAAACGATGACACTTAAATCAGTCATTCATTTGCAGGTTAGATGTGTTTGCTGTTTTGTCAACAGACTACAGCAAAAGTTGAATTTACTCCATTCTTTCCATCATTCTGAATACGTCACCTTGTTAGTTGCTCTGATAAGCAGCTGTTGGTGCCACCCTTTGGATGGGGAGACCATATGGACTCCATCTTTCTTGATGTGGGTCTGATCTATCAGGTTATCTATTTATAAATGTGCCCAGGCTTCATATTTTGCTAGAACACATTAAAACAAGGATCGTAAGTAAATGTTATGAATGAAGTCATGTCGAGTTCATTCTCGAGGCCTAAAAGATTAAACATTTTAAAACAAAGCACAAGTAGGCAAACCAAAAGGGATTATATCATCACAAGATCAATTCAGCAGCCTACAAGAGCGAACTCCATCAGATATAGAATTTCATAAATTATAAACACTAGATTCCAATCAGCAAAAGTCCTAGCAAGGATAACAATGGTCTCTGAAGGCAACTAAACCAATAAACCCTTCAAGGGAGAAAACAAGCAGGCTGGGGTTGTTAAATGTCTCCAAACAGGAGAAATTAATTGGAAAAAACTCTCTGGAACTGAACACCTGCATAGTTATTATGAGCTATACCGCATTCTCCAATTTGCTTCTTAGTGGAGACGGATATACTGTACATAGAAAAGTGAAGCAGCTCAAAGGTCTGTAAGATAGAAAGAGTGACAGCTGCTTAGGGCTTTCCCTCATCCATTAACAGGGTTGAGGTCCGTTGATATCCAGATCCTCAGAGGTAAACATTCCTCATATCATCCATCCATTTTCTATACCTGCTGACTCCATCTACAGGGTCACGGGGGTCTGCTGCAGCCAATCCCAGCTCATTACAGCCGATAGACACGGGTACACCTTGGACAGGTCGCCAGTCCATCGCAGGACAGCATATAGAGACAAACAACCATGCACACTCACAGGCAATTTAGACTTCTCGATCAACCTGACATACGTGTTTTTTGGCCTGTGGGAGGAAACCTGAGTACCCGGAGAGAACCCACGCAAGCACAGGGAGACATGCAAACTCCACACAGAAAGACTCCTACCGGCCCGGGAGTCAAACCAGGAACCTTCTTACTGTGAGGGAATAGTGCTACCACTAAGCCATCATATGATATCATATATCATACCTCATAAGAAGCATTTTGAAACACCTCATATCAAGATGCTATTACTACAAACTGAAAGCTCAGCTTTTCAGTTTGACTTGTTTTTGAGCTGGGTAACTTCACTTGTGGTCTTACACTTGTTTACACAACTTTTTTTGTATTTATTTTCTCCTGTTATCAGGACTTCAAATGTATTAACTTTCCAAAGCACCAAGGTTTCATGTTAAAGAACATAACTGTCGATGTGGAAGGACCTTTCTATAAAATATAAAAAGATTATATAAAAAGCATTATTAAAAGAAATGCACACATGGTGCAAAATGTGTTGGTACCCTTCCAACAAAGGGGAAAAAAACCACCATGTCCTCTGAAGTAACTGAAGAGAGAAATAATAAATAAATTAATGAACATTGACTAATGCAAATCAGACACTGCTTTTGAATTATGGTTCAAAAGAATCATTGAAGAAGAAGGGAAAAAAAGCTAATTAAAACCAGTTGGAAAAATTAGTTACCAAGAAGGACTCCATTGTTAAAAGGAAATCATAAAGAAAGACTGGAATTTATCAAATTACAAAATAACAAGAGACAACTTCAGGAAGAAATGTCTTTGGACAGATGAAAGAAAACTGGAGTTTTTGGGAAAGTCACATCCGCTCTCTGTTTACAGACGATGAAACTTTCAAAGAAAAGAAGACTTGCTGCTACATGGAGGAGGCTCGATTGGATTCTGGGGCCGGTTTGCTGCATCTGGTGCAGGCTGTGTTGGATCTGTGCAGGTACAAGGACATCTCAAGACTATCGAGACATTCTGGAGATAAATGTGCTGCTTAGTATCAGAAAACATGGTCCCAGTCCGGTTTATCCGGTTGGAAGTCAAGAGCCCTCCAACCCGGATAATGACTTAAATCAGACAGCTAAAAATCACCCCAAAACAAAACTTTGAACTATTCAGAAGTGCCCCATGAGCTCTGATCAAAATCATATTGAACATCTGTGGAAAGAGCTTAAACCTGAGACATCTGAAGCAGTTTGTTCATGAGGAATGGACTAGTATACCCGTCTACAGGTGCAGACATGTCAGTCAGATTTACTCTAATCACTTGGTTATAGTTATCATATCCAAGTTTTTTGAATGAAAATATTAAGCTGAAGGTCCCATCATTTTTAGTACAGTTTTTTTCCCAACCATGCAGTTGAACCACAATTCAAAAACAACTTTTTTTTTTGTTTGTTTGTTTAAAAAACTGTATCCTGAAAATGATGATGAATTACTTTGGCCAGTTTCAAGTTATTTTAGTGACTATTGTGGGCTTTTGTTTCTTTAATGGGAGGTACCAACAAATCTGCCTCTGTGATAAAATGTAAACTGTAAAAGCAATATATTTTTTTAAATATGGAGATTTATTAAAAAAAAGAGCTTTATCTGCATTTAAAATAAATAAACAACCAAAAAAGACATGGATGTTAAACTACCCCTGCCTCCTGTAATGAGCTGGGATAGGCTTCAGCAGACACCTGTGGCCCTGTATAGGACTAAGTGGGCACAGAAACTGAATGAATGAATAGATTTGAAACCAGATGTGCCTGTTTCAGAAACTATGTTTTGTGCAGCTGCAATGAAGAAAAGTCAAAGTTTCCATTTCAGATAGTGAGGTAACTTAAACCTGAAATAGAGGGTTAAACCTGACCTTTTCAAGAGCAGGTTTTGTTCCATAAACCTCAGGTTCTTTTCAGACACACAGAGGAAATGACAGAATATGGCCAGTTTTCAAAGATGGATGATGGGATCTTGCAGTTCATTTTTTCTTCTTCGTGTCTGTCATTTGTAATTATTGTCTATTGCTTGTTAATATCCAACGATGCTCTCTCTCGAGACTCAATTATTTTATCAGTATGTTATGTAGAAGAGGTTATAATTTAATGAATAATAGTGATACTCTGGTTAAAATGGTGCACCTGGGATCCTTGGGCTGTATCATCATGTGCGTCTTACTTTCACATATTCCATCCACTTCAACACTGTTTGGTATGTGCTCACTAAAGATAATGAAATCCTAAAGAGCCTAATAATGGAGGCCTGGGGTCCAAACTCTCCAGATCCCAGTCCAGCTGGGTATTCATGGGATGCACCAAAACAAGTCAGTACCACATGAGTACCAAAGCAAACCACAAACCTCAAAGGATGCACAGCCAACATTCTGGTGCCACCAAACGACATCCCCAAGGTCAGAGGGGTTTTTGGTGGTTAGAGGTAAAACAGGTCTCTCTTGAAAATGAGTGTTTCTAAATGAGACCAATCTGTGCAAATGCATAAATAAATAAGGAAAGCCTTCATCAGATTAGACAGGTGGCCTTTATGCAGTTGCTGAAAATTTTAGGTTGTTATATATTTCTGGAACTCACTTGGACATCCCTTATTTTAGGCAAACAGGGCTTCCAGCTTTGCTGAAGGCCTTTTTCCATTTTTTCATGATAATTCAGCCAGAGCCCTGCTCTCAACGCCATCCAAATATTTGGAGATGAGCTTGAACGCTGAACAGAAGCCTGGCCTTACTGCACATAAATACCTAACTAATGTGTTTGGGGCTGACTGGGAGCAAATGCCTGCAGCCAGGATCAGAAATCCCATAAGTGTAAGGACATTGTGCAGTGGCTGTATTATGTCCATGAATCAGAAATTGAATTTCAGCAGTCACGTCGAAGCTGCAACTCTGGAAACACAATCTATTACTTTTGCTGATGTCCCAAAAATAAAAAAGGATTTTCATTCTAATCTGGTATAAAAGGTGATAATAAATTACATTTAACTTCTGACTTGAGTGCATTTCAATAGAGTAAATATTCTGTGAAGATCTCACATTCATCATTGACCGTCAGAGCAACTTCGTCTTTAGACATCTTGCTGCCAATTCAGCACAGATGGCATCGAGTGTGCTACCTCAAGTCATAATTCACTTTAATGTTGAACATGTCTGGCAGGAGAATGTTGCCAGGTCCTCTTCTCATCTTACTCTGGACACTAAAAAGGCATCATGCATGTTCCCCCACCGATTAACAACATCTGCTCTGTATTCTCTACAAAGCGTGAATGAAAGTAATACTCATCTCCAAACTGAACAAAGATTTTATACGAAGCAATTCTGCAGTTATCAGTGCGCTATACGGTCAGCAGAAATAACAATGCACCCACCAAGAGCTGTCATGCCCCTGCCGGAGTCTCACAATAGCAGCTTTCAGAGGAAAAGCCTCCAGACGATTTCGTTTATCCAAACACAGTGCTTATCAGTCTTCTATTCTGTAGTCTTAAGAGAGTCCAGCTTGCATGGAAAAAGGCACATCATTACCAGCGATATCTTTTGAAAATACTTGGATTATCTCTAAATAGAGCACTTCAACTGAGTTTCACTTTCAGTGTATGTATTAAACAAAGAAAAATATTCTCTGTGCACTTTCTTACAACGCTGCATCAGGTGCCCCAAGAAGGTGTGCTGTTAGAAATGTGCACAGCTAAGAGATAATCTCTAATATGAAGTCATGATTCACTTGGATGCAGAGGCTTAAAGAAAAAAAAAGAGAGCTAGGGGATCCTGAGAGGAGTCTAAACAACACACAAGAAGAGAAACCAAACATACCTACAATTTAATTCCACTGCTTTCTACCCACTCACAGTCTCTGCCTGCACACTCTTCATGAAAGAAAGCAATTGAGCAAGAGACCAAAAAAAAAAAAAATACATGTGGGGAACTTAAAATCACATCTTGGAGAGAAATAAAACTGAGCTTCACCGAGTGTAACCAAAAACAGTGGTGACCCAAGAGATGGAGAAAAAGAAAAGGATTTTAGTTAGTTTCATTTTTTTAAAATCATGCACAAAAAAAAAACAAATCTCATATTTAGTTTTGTACTTAACTAGAGACACTATGCATCCAAGATAAATTGGTGTATGTAATTACAATTTAGTACAAAAGTAGACTGGGTTTTTAAGGAGCAAAGACAGTGAAAGGATATTCAATTTGTCATCACATGAATGACAAAGATCACGGAAATGTCTGAAAGCAATGTTTCTGAAAGAAAGATCTGAAGTTATTTGCATAGTTCTTCCTCTACACTGCATGAAAAATGTTTTTGTTCTAATGTGGATTTGTGTGAAGCTCTTTGGAGTAGTTACTGAACTACTTGCAGGAAGAAAGATATTTCTTTTACACAAACTCTGCGCGCTTGTACTTTCAATTTTCTTTTACATAAAATTCATGCGTTGAAATTAATGGACGCCAGTGCTGTTTACAGTTTGCAGACTGTAAGTTGATCGCTGTTTAGCAACGCATCTGCTCATATAAGCCAAAAAATAAAATGTTTATGGCTGTCTTGAGGCGCATAAATGTAGTCACCCACATGTAAAGCTATACAAAGATTTACTGAGATGTGACTAGAAGATTGACAGGGATTGATATAACTGTGCACATGACAAGTAAAACATATTCAGCAGCTTTATGGTCATTACTACAATAGAGGGTTGCATTTTAAATCTACCTTCCGTCTCCGCTTCCTGTCTTTAGCCTTCACTTAAGTCATCCTCAGTCTATAGTGGCTCCATAAAAAAATAATATAGGTGTCATAATAAAACGGCTCAGCTGTGAAATGGGACACCACTTGTGCCTTGTACACAGTACCCAAAACTAACTGTGTGGAATGCACAGTTGACTGGATCATATACTGAAATAAAATCTCTGGAATTAAAGCACTTTCAAAAGCCCTTCCACATAGTCTTGACACATTTGTCCACTTGTTGTGTAGGAGCACAGGCAGCCATCAAGTCACCCACTAATGACATAAAAAGTGTCTCAAGAAAAACTAGTGACCAGTCACTCTCAAGGTATATGTGTGCTTGTTTCTCCCCCCCAGTTAAGGTGGTTTTAAGTTACATCTGTGCCACACAGTCAAAACACCAACACAAACTCTAATTCCCATCCTCAAAGAATAAGAGAAAACGAATTGTTTCCTCTGTGTGCAGTGTGGCATGAAACGGCCGTGACACAGCAACCTGAGTGAGCCGAGGGCTGCACAGCTGCAGTTTGTGCCAGGACTCACCTTGACAGAGGAAGGGCAAAAAGCAGAGCGGGGAGTCAGAGACAAATATCCAGAGAACACATTTGTAGCAGGGCTGCGGTGCCCTGAAACAATAGGTTATCTGGGGATTTGACTGCATGACAGCGTGAGTGATAGATGATTCTATGATCAGGGGAAAGGAGATTAAGTCAGAGCAGTTGCTTGAATATGCATGTAGCGACCAGAGAAGCCCAGGCAGGACTGTGGCCTTCACATGAGTAACCTTTCTTCCTCTGCAGTATCCAAGAACGGCAACCAACAAATGAATCATTCAATCCATGTAATCCTGGGAGATTAGGCTTCTTTCTTTGCCACAACTTCCTGAATCCAAATGGTAAAATAACAGTTTCTTGTTAATGAAGTCCATCTCAGAAAGCTTTACCATCTGGGGTAGAGACCAGGAATGGGTTGAAAAACAACTTCCAGCGGTTGCTGAACTATCTCATAAGTAACAAAATGCCGGATGGATGAAGAGTTTCTGCAGTAACAAGGGCTTGACCCTGATGTTTCTAAAGCAGCATCCTCCAACATGACCATCAAAGAACCAAAAGCAGTATGCTTGAGCTTAACGTGGTTTCTCCTTCCAGTGGCTCTAATGAATTCAACTTCAGTTGTTCAGTTGTTTACTTAATAAGGACTGAGGCAAATTTGTGTCATAAAAATCCAGTCAGATAAAAAATGCCTCATGTATGTAACTCGACCAGTCCAGACTGAACCGAACCAGCGCAGCCAGAATGGTTTTTTTTTCAAATAACTGATCAGTTGTAACACAACAAGTAAGTGTGTTTTTTCCTTAACTGAAACATATAAAACTTCTGCAATGATGAACTATTTGGGCATAAAGTGATTAGTAGTGTGGATGTATGACCTTGACAAACGTGCACTCCTGTGGATTTCACACTGATGTGAGTGTATTTGTGGAGGATGGTTGTATTTCAGTTGAATCTAGAGTCTTGGTACCCATCTTTTCTGGACTCAGAAGACGTGACTATCAGAAGAGATAGTTTTTTTTTTAACTTTATGAAGGATTATTGATTTTTGTTTATTTGTTGTTGTTGTTTTTTTTTTTGCTGATCATTGCTGATCTGTACAAGATCTGTACCTGCTCTGATTAAAAAAGGGGGAAAAAAAGGCTCAACAGTTTGCAGAGACACTGGAAAAGAACAATCTTTCTGCAGAGCAGCATAGAGCCTTTTACTGCAACAATACCAGATGTTCTAACCTGCTGCGTAACATTGTGGGATGTGAATCGCACAGAGAGATGCCAGGAAAGTCTCCACTGAGTCAGAAGAACCTCTGAATTGACCACTGAACTCATCTTCCCCTCTCTGGGGGATGTTTTCAGGACCCGCTGCCTCCGTGGAACCAGAAACACCCTGAAAGATTTGGCCACCCGTGTCATCATCCGTTCTCTCTTTTACCCCCTGAGAGGCACTACAGAGCACTCAGAGCACACTGTCTCTGGGCCTCCCCATCGGTCCATCTATCATTTTTTCTTGTAATCTCCACTTTCATCAAATGAACTTAGAACAGCATGTTTCTGGTCCAAATTTTTTAAATGAGTTGTGTTCACGTGTCAACAACCCTGCCCCTGAAAAACTACTAATGGAAATCCACCTATAAAGACCCTTGCCAGGATTCGAAGCAGGAACCTTTTGCTGTAAAGAAACAGTGCTAAAAACTAAGCTACCATGCCATCTGCCAACCTGAGGCCAAGAAATCCTCTGCTTAATTCATAAAATGACATTTGCATCGCTTCACGTGTCGTTAGTAACATATGGAGACTTACTTGGATTAAAAAAGGACATTTGAAGAAACCATTAAAAGAAAAGAAAATCCATATTCTCCCATCATCTGGTTTTAATTCTGGCCTGGACTCACAGTAAAGCTCATAAGCTACAGCAACACTCTCCATCTGGAAATTCATGCTGCCACCGAAGCGGGAAGGGAGGAGGATAAGCTAAAAGGGGCAGAGAAAATTTGGGTCATGCTTGAAGCAGTAATGATGGTGTAACGCGCCACTACAATCTTGACACTGAATAAATAACAGATGCAACAGCCTGTACTGACAACAACTAATGACTCCTCTCAACACCCCGGCCAAAGCACGGTATGAATCTGCAGACAAATAATTCAGACACCTGACATGGAATAATCTCAGACACATGAACACAAAATCCCTTCTCAAGCCGAAACCCATGAGACATAAAACTACCTCTGAAAAGTCTAAACAATGATTGATCAGAGGGAAAGATATCAAGCAGGAGATTATGAGACTGAGCTCTGGGTTTCCATTATTGGCCTTCTAATCTGGTTATAAGGACATGCTCTTAATGGGCATGAGCAGTGAGAGCTGCAAGTATTGTGTGAGCTAGAGGTCATCCATCACGATCCGACTTCTGAGTCGAGAAGGGGACAGGCAAGAAGGTTAATGTCAGCATGGATCCGACTCAAGCTCACATCTATTCAGAATCCAAATCTCCGGCGACAATTCTGAGTGATTTAAGCAATTTCTTCTTCTGCTTCGGTAGACACCTGTGATACATACAGGAATGAGTAAGAGTGATGGAGCCCTCAGACCGCGCTGCATCAATGCTCCACTCTTCCAGAGAAGTGTTAAGTTTTCTTTTCTGTTGTCCTGCACATGTTTTACTGCCTGTTCTCCAAAATCTTATTGATAACCCTTGAAGTGCTGACGACCAAATGGGTTGTGAGCTTTCAAGCACAGACTTCAAATAAACATGGAAAATTACTAAGTTGAACGAGAAAGCACTGATGTGGACAAGGGAAAATACTGAAATGGCATCCTGTCATAACTACTGCAGATATTATTGTCAAATTTAAGGGGTGTGTGACCGCAACAACATGATTTATCAGGACCATAAGAAAGAAATCTAACAGAAGAATGGACCAGAGAGCACCTCCAAATACAGTGGGGTAGGCTACATTTTTAGATGATTTTCTTTCATTCTGCAGAGAAGTATCTGAAAATAAAGCCAATGTCCACGGTCAGAGTTCCTCAGCCCAGGTTTTGACTTCGCCAAAAGGATCAAGATCTGCATCTATCCATCTAGCAGTGCAGAAAAATGAGACTGTATACTTTTGAAGTTTATAATAGTCTTTGACTCAAAACACCTGAATTTACTTAAGAATGTCATAAACAGCTGAGAAGTATAAAAGATTCATTTACAATTACAAAATGCATTGAGTTACAGTGATCTTATTTCTTTTTAACATACAATGTATCTGTTCAAAAAAAAAAATCACCGCCGTTTTGGATGCTGCTTAAAAAGATTTATGATTGTTAAAGGGCGACTTCAACAACTGTTATGTGTAACCATGTCAACAGCAAAGTAATTTAATCTTCCTGCAATTATGTTGATGTTTCCTTTTGATTACAGTTATCACAAGAAAAATCTGGTGAGAAAATTGTAATTGGTGCAATTCTTCTCTTCAGTATAAAAAATCTTTCTTACATGAATCATTAATAACGTGGACTTCTTTGATGGTATGGAATGCCTCATTTTGACAACCCCCTCAAGCGCTCACTGCCTTTTCTGGATCTGGCCATCTCAACTCACCTACATCAGTCCATGTGTTAGGAGGTCTCACATTTCCCAGCCCCACCAAAAAGCATCCATATTTGTCCTTTCTCTGCTGAAACACTGAAACTGAATTTGACCAAAATTCAGGCATTATTTTTCTGCCACCTTCAAGAAAATGGTTGAGCTCCTGATGTGCTGGAAATGATGGCATGTCTGATACACAGAGCTTTCACTCTTAAGAGAAACTTTGAATAGCGGGAAGTGTCTTGTGTGTGCAACTTGAGCTCTTTATATCACTTCAATGTGTTGTCACTTTAAAGACCTGAAAAGTCCACCCATTACATTTGAACGAGTGAGACTGGCTGTGAGAGCGGAAAAAAGACAGCACTGCAAAGATGCATCAGTAAATGGCACTTTACAGCATCAACATCCGTCTGCCTTCAGTGCACACGGGATGTGGAGAGACCATGGCATATTAAAAGCTCCACATTAGTATGAAAATTGAGGGGGGAGCGTCAGCTGAAAGATCTCATCATAATAATGCATACAGCATGACATGGTTTCAGAGCATTGAGGCGCTGTAATATTTGAGGACCTCCTCAGTGCTGGCAGAGCGTGCACTCATTTTTGTGACTTGCCTTAAGACATGCGCTTCGTGAAAATAAATGGTCTTTTACAAAATCACAGCAGAACACAGTCGTTTGAACACAAGCCCATTTTAGTAGCATTTTTCTTGAGGTGATGTAAACAAATGTGCGATTGGTATGCGTGCTCCTTTGTTTTGGGTTTTTTTTTTGTTAGTTTGTTTTTCTGAACACCTACGCTAGCGTGGAGCTAAATACAAATGAGCTGCAGAGTGATTTTATTAAATATGACCTCAAGCCTAAGGCCGTCGTTGCTCTCAGTGACTCCAAATTGTTTCCAGTTTTAACCGCTTTCCACTTAACCTTATGATGCCTCACTTCTGATAAAAAATAAAGAAGGTCAAGAAAAAGTATGTTCACCCTTTGGAATTAACTGGTTTTCTGCATTCATTTGCTATACAAACGTGATCCGACCTTCATTTAAGCCACAACAACAGGCAAACCCAATGCTGATAATACACAAACATTTACTTTGTGTCTCTATCAAAGAGAACCATTGAACATTAATTTCTGGAAGAAAAAGTGATTATTTGGAATAAATAGCCGGTAGAACCTGGTGGTAGCATCAGACCTACATGAACTTCGGGAATAATTTTTGACCGTTCCTCTTTACAGATCTGCTACAGCTCGGAAACATTTGTAGGATGTCTTGGTGTTAATGACTTGAGGTGATTGCACTATATCTAAGTGGGTTAAGGTCTCCAAAATGTTAATTTAAAAAAAAAAAAAAATCCCTGTCAAGTCCATCTGTGGCGGACTGATGCTAAAGATCACCACCCTGCTGCACCACCCAACTTTTACTAAGCTTCATCTGACAGACAGCCAGTCTTCATTTTCTCTTGAATGACTGCACGTGGTCTGAGCCCTGAAGCAACAAAGCAAGACCACATCATGATGTTCCCTTCAGCATAATTCACCACTGGGACTATGCTAGGTGTTGGTGAGCTGTGCTCTTTCTGATTTTTATCCTATTTGTTCTGCAAACAGAGCTTCAACTTGTGCGATTAAAATTAGGTGTGCATACACGGAGCTCTCCAACATCACAAACTTACTTCTGTCATGCTTGGATGTGCTGTATTACTGAGGGTAGAGCAATGATTATAAGTGGAAAAAATTAAGAATTATGCAAGTAAGTTAAAAAAAAATCTGAAAAGTGTAGTTGTGGTCAGTGACTGTATATCCGTGCTTTTACATAAATATCTATACATCTAGAGGTGCCGTTTGCTGCTTAGCTAGCAGGTGAAGGTGAGACATATTTAGATGTTAATTTTATTTCAGAGGGGGTAACAGATCTGATCACAAATATTCACTGCAACATGTTTGTGCACACCTGCCATTTAATGACAGGTGTGCACAAACATCCTTCAAGCTGTCATCTTTGACTTAGATCATCCAGCACCGGGTCTAAACAGGGCTTTTAGTTCTCTTGCTGCGAACCTTAAGCTGAGGTTCGACTGAATTTAACTTTGGATCAGTCCCACAGTAACTCTGCAGTAGCTTTATTTTTTTATTAAAAAAAAAAAAACTTCCTCGGTTGATGTTTCCTTATCTCCAGTCTTATACAGGAACTGCAAACAAATTGGCTGTCACAGTAGAGATAGCAACATCTACTGAACCAGGTTATTGCTTTTTATTCACTACAAGCAAATAAAAAGAGGTGGTGCTGCATCTACAGGAACCATAACCTTTTAAAAAAAAGTTCAAATTAAGAGAAATACTTGTTTTAAAGGGACAACTACTTGTTTAATGTGATGTGTTTATGTTCAGTGTCTAAGAACAGTCTGCACACAAAACCGCTGCTGCATAGTGCTAATCAGGCAAAAATGTGTCAAACTTTAAAAGCTATAACAGCAACTTTGGTATAAAGGTTTTCTGTAAAACGCTCCAAACTGACCTGATAATATCTGGTCAACAGCTTCTTATATTTCCAAGTATGATAGAATTTGATAAGCAAATCTCACCAACTTTAGATATGACTTTTGGAATAAATGGGGGGAGGAGAGGACATTTACAACACCTTAATCAGATAACAGAATTTAGTGCTTGTGAACAAAGCAAAAAAAAAAGTGCTTCTGATACTGCATTAGACCTCCAAGGTCTCTCTCTCTCTCTCTCTCTCTCTCTTTCTCTCTCTCTCTCTCTCTCACACACACTCACTCACTCACCCAAGAAAATTAATCCCAGAATCTGCTGATTCATTAATACTTCACTGCATTCATTTTTGGGATGCCACCTACCCTGATCTGATAAACCACCAAAATGGAGACTAGTAACTCCTGTACCGATCATCTCCAATGATTGATTGGTACGTGCAGAATTTCAGCTTTCAAAATAAGAAGTCATCTAATCAACACAGTCAAAAGGAAAAGAAGAAGACCTGCATTGTGTAATATGTTGTATGTGCAGGTAAAAGAATGGCAGGCTGATATTTACCGCCGTGTCACATCTCATATTACAACCCAAGCCTTTTGAAGCACTATTGCTGGATTATAAATTTACATAACCCTTTTGCCCATAAATGTCAAATAGTGATGTTGCCTTGGAAACTACTAAAGTAGACCTGTTTGTTCAGGTTTCCTTTACACCTGTGCAAAGGTTCACCATCTCTTCATGCATCTGCCTGGAAAAAAAATGATGCCACAGCTTCTGCAGTCTTTACATCAAGGGCATCTCATGACTGATGGATCCGTCTATGCAACCGTCCTTCTGGGTCAAGAATCGACGGATTTAATCTGACTGGGTCAAAGTGAGGAAAATGTCAAAACTTAAAATATTGCTGAGAAGTGCTTCCTACTATCAACATTTGCTAATGCATTGTGAGTCAGTTGCATGTAGCCTGGGATTGCCTCAAAGATTAGTCACCTTTTACTCCACGACAAATTGTCGTGACCTGATAAGCAGAAAAGCTATTTCATCTTATGATATGTAGCTCCCTTTTGATCACATCTTCACAGTATCTAGGACGACTGTGTCCCCCACACCTTAAGTGCAGTTCCCCTTGGACCTTCACACATGGACAGCATCCTGGGGTGAGAGAGAAAAAAAAAAACAAACTCTCTCTCAGGTTTCTCCCATCTCAGTTCACATGCTGGACTTGTCCTCTACTCTGACACTTTGACACATCGTCCCCCAACTTTGTGCTCCTCGATACCACGTGGGTTTGGTTAAAAGCAAAACAGAAGCCATCTCCTGTTACGACTTAAAGTCGACTAGCAGTCTGATTAGTCAGCGCTCGTCATTCACAGTTCTATCAGTCTCCTGTGACAATGGAGAGAAAAGATATCAAGTATACAGACACCTAAGGGAGAAGGGGGGAAAAAAGGAGGACTTCCCAGTTAAATATCTAGTGACACTTCACTTCTACCTCCTCTGGGGAGAGGGAACAAATTATAAACCTTGTTCTTGATAGTGGAAATTCAAAGAGTTACGGCCCCAAAAACCATCTGCCAGAACAAGCAGTTAATGAACTGCAGTCATTTTTTAAAAAATCCCTCATCAAAGATTAAGAATATGTAGGATTTCCAAAAATAACATGCCTAGTATAACATCTAGCACAAAATTTCACTTTTGATCACACACAGCATGATGTTGCCAGTACCATGCTTCAGTGTGGGGGATGGTGTATAATGGGCAATATACTGTAGTGTCATATATTTTAAGTACCATATTTTGCATAGTACCAAGAAGTACTACGGACAGATATGCCAATCTCAGCTGTGGAGCTCATTCTGGGTTCCCTTTGTGCATTTCTTAGTTTGCAGGTCTGAGCTGCGGTGGTCTTGCTTTTCTTACATTTGCCAGCGTACCATAATGAACTCATCTTATGGATTTGATGATTCTCTGAGGAACATTCAAAGTCTATATTTTTTCTACACAAGTCATATATGCCTAGAACTTTGTGCTGGACCCATTCAGAGAGCTCCAATTTTTTTCTACTTGCTTTGCAGCATTGCCAGCCCAGAGGGGTCTCCCAGCAGTATGTACACATACATATAAATACATAAAATGAGACTGTGTGACAGGTGGACTTCACAGAACCAATTCTGTTGAGGGATTTTCAATTTCATAAACCAAACACTTTCTGTGTAAAGTGCCTTCAGATGACTTTGCTGTAAATTGCCACTATAGAAGTGACGTGAACTGGTAATGGCAGCACTAGTTCATGACTTAAGAGTTCCAAACCGAAAGAGGGCAAGTACTTAAGCTGGCATTTATAAGACTTCAAGGGGTTGCCTTTTGTATTCTAAGGATTATTTTTCTGTTTTATAGAGCTTAAATCCTTAGACAGTTTGCCCCTGCCTGAAAATCAAACAGGAGGCGTATCGCCCTGAGGTATTTAAAGCAACGCAAAAGAACTTTTGTAATTTTTAGTTCAAAGGGTTCCCCATTGGTATGGAGGTGAGGACACTGTCAGATCACTATCAAAGAGTTATCCTTGTTCGGTCTCTTGTTTGATTGGCCATTTTCTCTCCAGCCATTACTTTTGCATCTCAGCGTCTCCTCTATAGCCCTGGAGTAGTTTGATTATTGTTTTGTGACAAAGTCCCATAATACAACGCGCGGCTGTGAAGTTGGAAGTTTCTTTGATCATCTTCTGCCGACAGTTGAGATGGGAGCCCACGAGAGCTGGAAGACGTGTCCAAAAACTGATCTAATATTCGAAATGAACAACCAATAACATGAAAAACAAGTAATTCTTGTGCTTTTTCAGAAATACCGTGTACAACAGTCCAAACTCCACTGAGTACATGAAATTCAGAACATCTCAACGGTCCGTAGCTGACACATTTAATTAGAGCCCCTCTAGAGTAACAGTGGTTAGGCTGCAGTCTAACACAATAGTTCAATCAGTGACAAAAAATCAGATGTCGATAGGCTCTCATGGTAAACTCAGTGAGAAATCGAGTGCTAAATTTAATGTTTGAGATGGCGCCTTTATAAGTCGTATACATCACAAACCAATTTATTTTACCTCAAAAATCTGATTTCCCCTCACAAATTACATTACCTTTAGCATAAAATCAGTTATTATATAGCATCATTAATTCCCATATAGGATATTTTGACCACTATCTCCACTTGCAACAATTGTGGGTGTGGGGAGTTATATGTATTTTTAAAAAGCTATAATTGTGAAAATTTGTTGACAAAACGTTCCTCAGAACATTTTTCATCAACTATTTCATGAAGAAAACAGCTGCTACACAAGTATTAAAATCTCCACGCAATGTTCCAACAAACAACGTGAAGGGGAAATAGCTGTTGCTGTGAAGCAATGACAGCAGCACAAAAGTCCAGAAAATGTTGAGGCTGACTTAAGGATGGAGATCACGTTAACATTCCACTTCTGATCTTCAGCTCATCTACGGTGATTTTACCATTATCTTTGACAAGGGAGACAATTTTTCTCATCCTAGATGGAGTGAAGGGAAATTGAAAAGTTTAATTTTAATTTTCCTTTTCACCAAGATCTATCAGCTTAAAGTCTCAAAATGACTGTTTTCCATCAAACTGTTTTGGGCACGTCTTGAAGTTAAAGTCAGTTGCACAGAATTGTATTTCCTGTTGTTATTTTGATGAATATAGATCAAATACGTGATCAAGAGCAGCAAAAGTCAGTAGAGTGCAACATCTGAGACTTTTAAACATGATTATCCCTTATAACCAGTATAACTCCAGACAAATGAAAAACTGACATTTGACTGCCATCTTATGGCCAAAACTATGAAGTGGAGAAGAAATGGGAAATCAAAGCAGCAAGATTATCAAATCCTGCCAATTTCAGGCCAGCTAATCAGCTTTGGGACTATTCCCTTCAGAACATGAGCTACTCAATGTGAAACTAAGAAAATGTGGTATTAACTTCAACTTTCATTCAGAAAAATGAAGAAACCAATTCCATATGACCCATCCACATTTGACAAATGACATTCAGTACAGTTTCTACTGTGCTGAATGTCAGCAAAAAAAAAAAAAGAAGTTATTTTGGATTACTACACACAAACACCCCAAACATTCCTGGAAAGTAAAAATTCTCTAAGTCCCATTAAGTTTTTAATTATTTTCTCAAAATGTTGAAACATGTCTTTAAAAGTGAAAATGTGAAAGCTAACTTTGACATGAGCTCAGTTCATGCTTTGCATAAGTCTTAGTTTGCTAGTTTAACCACAAAATCTGACTAAAATCCTTTTTAAAAGTCAGACTAATCTTTACTAATTTGGGTAAGAAAATACATCGCCAGCTGTTACGTTCCTCAATACAGCACAAAGATTTCAAGTTAAAGTGCTTTAAAGTTTCTGATCTTGAGTTTAAGGTAATGACAAAAACTTGCATAAAATCATGCAGTTTATTTGTAGGATATATTTTTTTAAATTGTTAAAAAGTTCTGACAAGACAGTTGCCATGACAACCAGTCTTCTCCAACCTTTTCCACCCACCTTCCTCTCAGCTATTTGACTCACATATAATTGAGTGATGGATACAGGATCACAAAAAGTTGAACCTTCAGGTTTCCCTCAGGTATTTGTGTTTTCATGCCAGTGCTGAAACATTTTGTTTGCATCGTCAAGTTTCAGATCTTGCTGAAAACCCTCAGTCATTTAAGAGCGGTGGCCCCTGATCCAAGACGATCACCAATTCAGCAAATTTACACAGAATCCAGTTACTTCAACAAAAACCGTTCACAATGTCAACAACTAGTCTAAATAAATACTTTCTGACATTTGATATGTTGTGCAAGTTTTAGTTCATGAGCAATGTTTTATGCAAGAGGCAGAGCTAAACCTCACCGAATGTTGTTTACCAACACCGAGACTAAAACACAGGTGGAGCTCCACATCTCACCTTCCTGAGACGGCACGTCCATCACTTCCACACTCTTTTGGTGATTCGTTTTCTGACTACGTCACAAAATTAGAAGATAAAATACTTAGCTTTTCTTGTCACAGCAATTTGATTTTGATACCTTCCCCATTCCTCACCCAAATATACATCAAACTGATTAAAACTGCATTCTCACCTGCACACTGGCATTCAGATCACCAAACGATCAAGAATATCACCAACGTAAAGAGGATACAAATATGAATGAGCACCTGAAGTAATTGAGTACAACCTACACACACAAGGTTCACAAATCATTCTGCATGCACACAAACTCAAACACAAGATTTCTAAATCTCAGGTTTGCTGCCAGCCACTCGTTAAAATGAAATTTCCAATAGTCTTAAACGCGTTACTGAAATCAGACCGTTTGTTTTCCAGCTCTGGGTGATGTCATTTTGGGGCTCTCTGCATCAGCTTTGTAACAGATTTTCACAACAGCTGGTCCAAACTGAACTTTGAGTAAGATACACGACCCCAGGAACTTCTGAGGGACTGGCAGGGTTTTGTGGGCATGAAACCACCTGCAGGGAGCAGGGGGACACAGGAAGGACAGGAAGTCTAAATCAGTTGTGCTGAGGTAATGAAGGACAGAAATAGAAGGTTGCCGTTATGGCCAGCTTTGGTTTCCCAAAAGAGAAATGGTACCAACCATTACCAGAGCAACTGGTTCTGCCAAATGTCCCAAAATCAGACATTACATAGCCTGCTTGGACTTTAAAATCTAAAAACAAACAAACAAAAAACCAAACAACTGATGGTAATAAAAGTGAAGACTGCAGGACATCATACTAAATCCATCACCACCCAGACTTAGACTATGAATTGCAGTTTACATGTAGGTGCAGTTCTTACTTGTGTACGTCAGTTTAACCTACAGCAGACTAAGTAGATTCTGCTGAATTTTATGAGTGCCTCCTTTACTCTTGCTGGTTTATTAAACTCAGTAATTGGTTCATTTAGAGATTTGGGTTACAGTCTACAACAATCAGCTTTGAATTTAAACCTGCTTACCGCTTTAAATTTAGACCACTTTCATCTATCATCGGCCTAATTTGCTATATCTATCTATATAAAAAATGCAATATACACACCCATACAAATTCAGATGAGAACTTTATTTCCAAAGTAAATAATTAGTAGGCACAACAATGTGACAAAAATGAACAAAGTAAATCAAATGTCCAAACAAAAATCACAAACATATTTCAATGAAATCTCAGATATAATACATATACATTTTTAACCTCTTTTTCAAAGTAATTTCAAAATCTCTTTAAAGTCAAAAAAGAAAAAAAAAATAAAGTCAGTCCAAAGAAAAAATGAGTAATGCATTGCAAAAAAAGTCATTTATGAAAGAAAAAAAAAAAAAAAAGTAATCCAAACTGAAATTTACTTACCTATGTGTTTTAGCTCCACCCCCTCACCTGTGCTGAATGCTCAGCTGACAAGAAAGAGGAATATAAAGTAGCCCTTTCACATAAAATTAACCCATCACATTTAACCAGTTTGTGGCTCAACTGTGCAAGGACTTTTTCAAAGCACACCTCTATTGCTACAGTTTTATCTGCCGTTTTGAGGTTTTGCCACAAGCCCAATATATGATGACGACCATCCATCTTCAGCTCCAACAGTTAACTGCAGTTCTACAATGAGACTCTTCATTAAAAAGGTAAATACAAAACAGAAGTTCTGACACAAATGCACAAGACAACTGATGCCTTTTACTACGAAAAACTTTCAAGTAGAATCAATAAATTAGAAAAGACAAAACCGTCACCAAATAGGATTTTTCCTAAAAAGAAAATACTTAAGGATTCAATTGATTTATACTCTTCATTCTTACCAGTTTTGTTGTTTTTTTTTCTGGAGCTCTTCAACCTACAGACCTGAAAACTAGAGTATGTGTACTCCAGTGCACTTGTTTTATGTGAGACCTTCAATCACGTGACTGATAATCATCTTATTTGAAGAGAGTACTCTTCAAATACTGTTTCACCAGTCAAGAGAATACTTCTTGATCTTCAAATCCACAACCTGACATGAAGCTGCCTGATCTCCAAGCTGGCGGAAAGAAAAAAAAAAAAAAAAAAAGTTTAAGGTCAGTGACAGCACAACTTTTAAGTGGTCAATGGACATTTTATTGTTACATGGGGAGGTGACTCAGATGGCCCCTGTGCACAACGGGTGTCACCACGGGGAGTCAGAACAGGCCAGCTGTGCCACTGCAATCAGCAACCTGAATAATCGTGCAACTCATCACCGCCACCTCCACCAAAGGCTCTGCAACACAACTTGGTATTACACTGTTGATGATCCTATTAGTGATGCTTATCATCTGTCACTGATAAATTACTTGGTCATTATAGGAGGGAAAATTACATCATTCTGATCAGTCCAACAAATAAAGCTGATAAATCTTCATGGTAGAATTGAATTTGCTGACTTGGATGACCAGACCCTGTTGGTTGTTAAGAATGGTGGATTTCACTGTGTAAGTGCACATCTGGAGTCAGTTAAGTTTCTCAGGTTGGAAATACAACGCTGAAACTGGTCTCTCTAAACATTACCAGTTTGACTAAACATTTAATGTCAAAAAAGAAGTGCAGGTAATCAGTTTTACAACAGATATTTGAACCTCTAATGTTTTCAAATGTCAAAATATAAACACCTTTTTATTTGACACATTTGGGGATGCACTTTAATTCCTGGATTTATTTAAGTTATTTAGTTTTTGATTTGGAGATTTTGTGGCTCTACTGGCCTTTATTTGAAAGTGGCTAGACAGGAAACATTGGGTAGAGACAAGGGGAAGAAGAGAGCAATATGGTGCTCCTCTCAACCGACTAAGCTGAACCAAATTCAGATTTAAAATAACACTGTATGGGGTCAGTATTTAATACTCTATTAGCCAGTACCCAAAGCCCAGCTTCTGAACCAGTATTATAAAGAAAAATGTCATTGGAATAAAAAATGTGGATTGAACCAAGTGATCCTAAAAAAAAAAATAAAAAAAAAAACAAAAAAAAACCTGATGAGGCACATTGTTCAAGTTTGACATTGGAAACATTACTCAGTTTTATAAACTCTAGTAAAATATCAAAGACACACAAAGAGAAAGAGAAAACTCATTTAGAAACAAACCTTGTGGACTGAAGAAGCTCCTGCTCGAGTCAGCCAGGAGTTTGAGAAATCCCACAAGGATCCATTCTTGTGTCGTCAGATACTTGATCTGATTAAAGACAGAAATCAGGTAAGACAGATTACAATTGATATACATTCATAGGCTTACCCAAGAGTGCTTATTTCAAGTTTATCATTTCAAATTGAATAATAAGACAAATTTCCAAGAGTCTTATCACAGCATTGTTGTAAAGCCCAGATAAATCACTCAATTTGCAACATTTTCTATATCTCCACTGTATCAAGTGCACATAAAGGTTTGTTTTGAAATAGGAGAAATATGTTTGTCAGTTTCATGGTGTGGTGTACAGATGTAGAGGTATCTACACATGTTACTCCGAAGAGGAGGAAGGGTGGAGTCAGATGGCCCCTGTGCACGCTGTGTGTCCTCAGGGTGGTTCAGACTGGGATGCTGATGCCACTGCATCCTGCATCCCAACTATCAGTGCAACTCATCACCCTCACACCCTCCATCTCCTCCACGTTTAAACTTCTTCTGATGTGTCAGAGACATTGAAGTGGCTTTTACCTCGTCCCTTGGCCAAGGCATTCAGGACGAGCCTCCATGACTGCTCCTGCTGGTCTTTAGTCGCTTGAGAAAAGTTGGGGCAAACAGCTGCAAAGAAGCAAAACGAGCAGTTTTGTGGTTAATAAAAGGTTGTCCCAACAGGCACGAGGCTCAAGACAGAAAAAAAATTATACTACATGAACAATTTCAGCTATTATTTGCTTTCAAGGGTCGTAAATGGCGACAGTTGAAAATGTTAGCTTACCGAGTTAGCTTAGACGTTTGAGCATTCACTAATATTTAAGATAAAAATCATTTTCAATTACAAGAACATGTCAGAGACAAAAAACATTAACCTGTTAAAAACATACTTTCTAAATATGAGGTGTTGAAATGAAAGAATAAATTCTTTACTCGTCGAAACCAACCAAATTAACGGCCTGCCGTCTGTTTTAAACGAGTGGTTGTGTAGAACTGATCGCTGATTGGCTCAAACCTCAGGCCAGGGTGAGCGTTTATTGGACAATTCAACCAGTGACCTTTCTGAACGGCCAATTACAAAGACGCATAGTGTTACGTTCAAATGATGCCTTCAGGGCCTACTAAAATAATAATAAAAAAAACTATGAGGAGAAACTTCACTTCTTTTAACTTAAAATTTACATTTCCCTCGTTACATTACTTACACGATACTTCGTTAATCTCATTATTTTGAATTATTCTATTGATTGTAATCCTGTTGTAACATGACGCTTTCTCAGATTAAGCAATTATGTTGTCACTGTCGCACATCTTTACGCACATTTCTATAACAACGTATTTAAATTTTGATTCATTTTTATATATTGTCTTCACTTTATCTGAGAGTCTGTTTAGGTTTATCTCAATATTCTCATGGAAAAAAAAAATAAATTGTGGGCTTTTATATTCATGAACTATGGTGGGCTCATCAAAAGATCCATAAGATGGCGTTATTGCAGTATCTTACAAACATTTTCCTGGTAAACATGGAGTAAATTTATTTATGTTTCAGCTTAATGATTTCAGATGGATATTTGCATAGGTTTTCATGTGGCAACTGAAAAATTAGATTGGTAGTGGATTTCAGGAGAAGGCTGCTACTTCCTGCATCAGCTCAGGAAGTTCCTCTTGAGCCTTTTTACCTTCCTCTTTGAGCATCCTCCAAAATCAGCAATTACAGTCTGTTCTGTGCATTTCTATCACTGCCTGGACCAAACATGAAAAGAGCAGAGTGCAGTGGATAGCTGGCTATGCAGTGAAGATAATCAGGGTCAACACGCCCTCCAATCCAGGAACTACACTGCTGGTTAAATCTGTAAGGGTTAAAACTTCCTCCAGTGCAAAACACAGAGTGGTTTCTTCCTCCACGATAATCAGATGATCTAGTGGTCACAGAGCATCAGGGAGTACTTCCCTCTTGTCTTCACCAATGCACATGAATCTCTGCACTGTAAAGATGTTTTAAACTTTTAAATTAAACTACTTTTTATACCATTGCGTCCTTGACAACTAATTTATGGTGGTCTTTGAACATAGTCATTTGTAGTTTACAATAAACTCATGCACATATCTAAACTTATGTTTTTTAGGTTGTACAATATTAATACAGATGTTAAACTAGACGTACAGTGGATCCAAGTATGTCTGTGGGGCAGATGCTGTCCTTCTTGCTCTCTGTTCGCCTCCTAATCACCATCTTTGTAAACAACTTTCTATTGCAACTCCTTATAACAAATGTTTAAAAGTGGCAGAATTACCTATAGAAATCAATGACGGAGTAGAGCATACAACAGGTATAGAATGTTTTTTTTAAAAAATCATTGTTTCAACTGAAAAGGCACAGACAATCCCAAAGAGATGCAATTACAGACACGCCCCCCCGCCCCAAAACAAAACAAAACAAAAAATTCCCAGCTGTAAACATTTATCTGTTTATTTTGGTGCAGGTTCTAGCTGTGAGAGTGTATTCACACTGGTGTACTGAGGCTAGATGTGTATGCCAGTGTGGTATAATTTATTTTTTTAACCACAGCTGACCACATTGTGTTGCAGTGTGACATCAGAGCAGTTCTACTAGTAAAGTCTGTTGCATCAGTGATGATTTAAGCAACCATTTCCATCCCTCATCTATAGTTGTTTATTCCCTCCCAAGGTCACAGCGATCTGCTGGAGACTATCCCAGCTCTCTGTGGGTGAAAGGCAGCCATTTCCTGTATGACATGAATCTGTCACACCTTCATGGATGAATTTTGACCCATTCTTACAACAATGCTTTGATTCATTGAGGCTTGTGGGCATTTTCTTATGAACAGCTCTTTTGGGGTCCCAGCACAGCTTCGTAACTGGGTTGAGGTCTGGACTTTGCCTGGGCACGTCCTCCTTTCCACCAAGCTTTAGCCGGCAGACAACCCCACCTTTACTCTGAGATTATTCTGCTATACAGATGAGTTCATGGTCAACTGAATGACTGCAAGGTGCCCAGGTACTTATTCTTGACAATGGCTCTGGAGGATTTCTGCTGAAATTCTGTTTTGTTTTTTCCCACCAAACATGATGGTGAGAATTAAGGCCAAAACACTTCACTCTGACCTCACCCATTTGTCACTGGAGAACACTGAAGCCCAAATAGTTTGGAAATGGTTTTAGAATACTTTCCAGTTTGATGTAAAGCATTAGCTGATTCTTTAAGATTATTGCCTATTTCGTTTCTTTCTGGCATTGTGTTGGCATGCCACAGTCACCTGTAATTATCAGGCAATATCTGCAACTTCTTTCCTCCTGGTTTCTGGCTGCACATTTGTTGTGGAAGTAATTTATAAGATAAATTGACACAAATAAGTGAGTCGGGGTTTCGTTGAAATGCAAATGCAATTTTATATTAAAAGATAGCAAAGAAATAATTCACTATATCACACAACACAGCTTGTTAGTACCGCCATGGAAATACATATACAGTCTTTTCATATTTACACATCAAGTGACAACCAAAAGAAAAAAAAAAATCATAAATACCTCTTTTTTTGTTAACTTTACAACAACTATGTGACCAGGATTTCATAAGATAAAAGAGCACTATTAAATAACTGGCATCCTCCCTAACATTTACAAGGCTTGAAAACACAGTGGTTAAAATAGCCAATAAAAAAAAAAAAAAAAAAAAATTTTCTCCAGTGAGTAAAATTAATACAAGCCTAAAAACGGTCATGGAATCCCTTTGTACAAAAGACTATACAACTTGATTAATGCAATATTAACAGAAGCGTTTGCTTGTATCGGCGTGATGACGTCTGTACAGTTTCAGAGTTCCTGCAGCAGAGTTGGGGGGACCGTGAGCCGGGATATCTGCTGGGTTGCCTTTTGTCGACCCCCCCGTCAGAGCGTGTAGTCATGTCGCTTCCAAGACCCTGTTTCATTGGCCTCAGTGCTTCATTTAGCAGCAAATCAGCAAGGTGCCGAGCTTGTAGCAGATACCACATGGTTGTATAAGGACTTAAAGATATATTTGTCTGTATAGCAATAGAATATTTCCGTGTACCACATTTAAACAACAAAAACTGTACTCTATAGTTAAAAGAATGAAAACTATCTTATATTAAAACCGTTTCTCAGTTTGTTGACGCTGTTGCTCGTTAGCGATGCCATAACTCTGAGGGCTCAACCGCTTTACAGATGTCCGCCTGAAAGGATAAGAACCCGATTCACATGGGAACAAATATTCTCGATTATGCCCAGTAGTGTTTGGCCAAGCAGCTATATTTGGTTGCATGTGCCAAGTCTTTCATGTACTCGCCTCTAAACCGAACACGGGTGCCAAACTGAAACTGTGATCGTGCTCCAAACAAACACTTTCAACAACTGGACTGACAAAATGTGTAAAAATGTTGATTTTTCTCCACAGTCCTGCTTATTTTCCCCATACTTGATGGCAACTGAAGGAGCAAGATGTAGTTCTGAAAAAAATCGAATCTCCTACTTGGCAAAAATGAAATGGTGGAGAGGACTTTTTAATCACAAAAAAAGTGAAATTTGTGGACGTTAAAGAGCTTCAGATTCTAAGTTTAAGTGCTAGTGTCACTGTAGTAGCTAGATCGTAAACCCTCTTTACCTTTAATTTTTTGGCAATGATAAAGAAAAAAAAAAAAGCTTAGGAGCAGAAGAATACTGTTCGAAACCTCAGAGACACATCTAAACACAGCAAACTTTGACCACAATCAACTACGAGGCCAGACAGCAGGTCAGTGAGATAAATGCCATGAAGATCTGAAACCCTCAGAGATAAATACAAGAAGGATGAAAACTGAGATGTTTGGCACCAAGGCTGTTACTTCATCGAGGCCTCTTCAGCTTTGTCCAAGGATCAGAGAAGAAAAAAACAAACAAACAAAAACACTCAAGGCTCTGTTCAGGTTGCTTTTAGAGAATAAATAGACCATCTGAGAGTACCTGCTACAGTCATTTCCTGTTTAGAGGCTGTACATTTGGGAACTCGGAAGCAAAGATCATCATTACGGCAAGTCTGCAAAGGTGAACTGAACCAAGGTCCCGGATTTAGGAGAAATCTCTATTCAAGTGGAAGCGGAGAGACAGACATGGAGACAGTGAATGCCCCACTGTTTACCGTCATAAATACAAGCGGGCCCTGCTGCACAAATGTCTTAACGTTTTCATCACTCTAGAAAAGTCAACAAACCCACTCAAGTTAAAAAAAATTCATAAATAGAGTTCATAAAGAGATGAGTGGCATTAGAGAGAGCAATGTGGTTCCATCATCTGTGAACTATGTTGTTGTAGCTTCATCCTGCGAACGTTCACAAAAACCAGGGTGAGGTTGTGTACTGAAGCGTTGGTACCGTTGAGTTTTAAAAGGCTCCGGAGAGCCTCCGTTTGTCCACTCCGTGGAGTCCGTTGTTTCTGTATTCCAGCATGCTTCCTAGTTTACGATTTTCCATGAAGGCAGCAGCACCGAGGACGCTGCTGGAGGACTGAGCTGCATGTGTGTGTACAAGTAGGACGGAGCCCCGGAGTCCAAGACAGAAGCTGCGTTTGTGTTGATGGGAGCTTATTTCAGTCCAGCCGTGTTTATTTAGCGTACTACTACTGCATTTGTACCGCATTTTTCCGTGTATGTGTGTACCCGCTCCAACTACAGGTGTCTGCATGTGTGTGTCAGGTAACGACGGTTGAGATGAAGCGCCGACTGCGACCAGCCTCCCTCACACCTCGCTCTCGGTGGAGGGCTTGCGTATGGAGGCCCAGCCGGTGTCGGGGAGGCTGTGCTGGGCGTGACGCTGTGGGGTGATGGCCGAGGGGGTCAGGGTGGTTATGGAGGAGCATTCAGATGCCTCCTCCTGCAGGAGCTGCTCCGTCTCGCCGTCGTCCAGCGAGGCGCTGCTGGCCTGCAGGGACACGGTGTCAGTGCGCATGCAGGTGTGCAGGCCGCCTCGAGACGGCTTGATTTGTTTGAGGTCGTCCCAGTAAAGCTCATCGTTGGACAGGAGACACACCCCCTCCACAATACGGATCTTCTCCTTGGTGTATCCTCCGTCCACGCCCCCCTGGACAAAAACACAATTAGTTGAGGAACTTGCGTCTGAAGAACCCGTTTTAGTCTTCAGTTAACTTTAACTTACCAAACACAAGTAAATTTAACTCAAAATTACCATTAGCTACACCACTAAAAATGAAAACGTATAAATGTGGACATTCTTGTTAATTAATCAGCGAGCAGGCAGTTTCACTCCAGCACAAAACATTGCTGTCAAAGACGATTCATGCCTTTCTTCTCCAGTTAGTTTTTTGTTTCCCCCTTTCAGAGTAAGGTGCTGCATGTATTACGTGTGTAATGTGATTTAATTCAAATGTATTTACGGCACTAAAACAGGGAGATTTCACTTAGTTTTTCCTTCATGAATCAGATGAAGCTTTGTGTGCTTATAATTCTTCCCGTCTTATATATAATCCTATAATTCTTCCTTCACTGTGTGTTTTATTTTGACATACCGAGTGATTTCCATAACAGCGCTTTTATTTTGAAGTCACACCGGAAGTTGTAAAATGACCAAAAAAATAAAGGAGTGTGGAGTTCGGAGTGAATAGTTTCGTTTGCGCCAACTCAACGAGTAAAAGTCACTCATGATGTCTAAACTAAGTGGATATCTGTAGAAATAAGTTTTTTGTTTTTTTTTAATAGCCTGCAAACAGCTACTATGGTTAATAACATGTTTAAAGCAGAAAATAATACAATTACAGAAAAACACACTAATATGGTTGTAAATGTTCATATCAGTTTCAAAGCTTCTGGACCAACCTGAAAATGTTTATTAATGATACATGCAGCACCTTCAACAAAACATCCACATATTTGAATTTCTCGTCTGTGTAAATGACAGTTTCAGAAAAATAAAAACAATAAGTTCCATGCTTCTGAAACTCCACAAGAGTTGTTATAAAGGTTGGACGGTAACTTTCATGCAGTGAGAGACAAAGAAGAAAAAGAGACAAAAAAACAAACAAACAAAGAAAAAAAACAAGGCAGAACTAGACAAGACAGGACTCCTCCATGCTGCGTCGCTACCTCTCCTCAGGACAAGCGGCTCAAAAGATAAAGGGAGAGAGGGAGTTGTAGGGATGAGAGTGCTGCAGTGAGGGAGAGAAGTGGAGGGTGAAGAAGATGAGTGATGCCGTCTGTGGCCTGATCATCTCATACGTTAAAATATTTCAGGACAACCGGTCTGGCTACAGACAAATGGTGAAGTCATTTGTCTCTGCGGTCCCGAGTCACCAACGATCATCCCACGAAAGTCTCATGGGTTTACTCTGAATCCACTCATCAAACAAAACAACACGTCGGTCCTTCGGGGTCGTTACCTCTTTCTTATATCGAAGCTGGTTGTAAATCGGAGGCTTCTGTGACGCTTCGATCTTGACCTCTTGTGTGGACGTCCGGTATGAGGGGTTACTGTAGGTCAGGTTGCTCACTCCCGGGTCGGCAAACTTGGACTTTTTGTGTCTGTTGACAAAGAAAACAAACACGCATCTCAAACGCCGAAACTATTTTTTTGCATATTGGAACTCTGTCTGATCTGAGGGCGTAACACGGGTAAACGTCAGCTGGGAGACTAACCTGTAAATAATCAGAGCGGCGATGAGGATCAGAATCGCCAGGATGGTCAGAAGGCCGCCGATCACGTAGCTGATATGAAGCCCCTCACCTAAAACAGATGTCACACGTCAAGGACATGCGTGTGCAGAATGAGCCCCAAGGCTTATTTTTTTCTTTTAATTCAGTAACACGGTAAATACGAACATCAGAGTCCAGCGTTCAAAGTTTTAAAGATGTTTGTTGTGTACTGACCGTGAGGAGCGGTCATCACCGTGTTCAAGCAGCCTTCCGTGTTCAGGTTCTTGTCGGTGCAGCTGCAATTAAAAAAATAAAAATTAAAAAACATGCATACAACAAAGCAAAGCTTTAAGGAAAAAAAAAAAAAGAAAAAAAGAGGTACATTTTGGAACCGTACTAGTGCAACGAGCCCAGGAGGACAACGTAAAACAAGCTGATCAGATCTTTTAAAGCAGATTAGTGGGACGTAAACAGTCACATGAACAATCGGACGTACTTGACCGGTAAGGCGCCCCTGTGTGGAGTGTCCGTTGCCGCTTTGGGGATCTTGTTGGGAACAGGGGTGCTGCTGGTGCCTTTGGTGGGAGAGGTGGGAACGTAGCCTGAAACTGAAACGGGTGCAGACGTGTGAGCGTGCAGCAACTTTTTCATTTTCAAGAGTTTCAGATGCGTTATCAGTCTACTTCCTGCTGGGGTGTCAGCTTTTTCTTGCCGTTTAAGCATAACAGGATTACACAAACAAACAAACAAACAAACAAAAGAAAACCCTTCAGGATCAACAATTTACACAGTTTATCTACTGTTTAATTCCTTGCTTCAGTCATATTCAAATAAGGCCATTTTCATTCAAAAGTCTGGAAACTTTTATACAAGCCAAGTTCTCAGAATTATTTTATTTTTCTATCCAATAAGCAAACTACTCAATTAGACTGCTACTTCTTGTGAAAGAAACACAACCTATAGGTTATTTATTTATTCATTCATGTAATTGGATCAGAAATCTTTGATAGCAACACACAACATTAAACCCAGATTATTCCACATGCTAAAAATTTCCACGACTTTATCAAGATTTTATGTGGGTTTATAAACGTCCAAATGCCTTTCCAGGCCATTTTTTAAAGATTCCATGACTTTTTCCAACATTTTCAACCTAAAAAAAGCCTGCTGTTATAATATGGATTTTATTATTATTAATATTATTATTATTACTACAATAAACATCCATCCATCCATCCATTTTCTATATCCGTGGAATCCATCTACAGGGTCACAGGTGTCTGCTGGAGCCAATCCCAGCCCATTTCAGGTGAGAGGAAGGGGGACATTATAATTAATCATTTTTTATAATCATAAATATCAAAAGTAAACTTGTTAAACTTGGAGCTGGACCCTCATTTTGTTACGGTGCTGCAATAACAATAAAATGAAAAACATTTTGCCTAATAAGTGTAAATAAACATTCATTTTGAGTCAAATTCTGAAGGTTCCCAAAATATTATTACGAAAAAGATATATCAGTTGGATTTTAAACCAAACTTTAAAAAGTCATCACAAACAGTTCGACAAAAAGAGGAAAAATTACTTGTGGAGCACGGTCGTCCATCTGGCTCATCTGGACACGCACAAACGAAGCTGTTGGTCTTGGCGAAGCAGAGGTGAGTGCAGCCACCGTTATTTACCCCACAGAGGTTGGTACCTAACGGAGAAGACGGGAAATACTCACAACCAGCCCGGGACAATCTGAACGCTGTATCTGAATTTAGGAGAGTTTAAGGAAAAGGTGTACAAGACGGTGGTGAGAACAGCTGAGGAAGAGACGGGAGGAAGAGCCAGAGGTAAAAGAAATGAAGGTGTTGATGTTCTCTTTGGGAGTGACAAGAATGGACAGGATCAGGAACAAGAACATCGGAGGGAGATAAAGTCAGAGAGGCCAGACTGAGATGGTTTGGACATGTGCAGAGGAGGGATAGTGGATTTCTTGGGAAAAGGATGTTAAGGTGGGAACTGCCAGGTAAGAGGTCTAGAGGAAGACCAAAGAGGAGATACATGGATGTAGAGAAGGAGGACATGAGGACACTGAACAACGGTGGTCCAAGGACTTTGAAGGAGGAGTGTATATTAAATGTAAACTGCATGAACACAGGCCTAAAACAATTTCCCTTTTATGAGATTATATTAAACGGATGAAAATGCTCAACTAATTAACTTCGAAGTGACTGGAATTATTCCTTTTCATAACAGCTACTTCAAAACTCTTAATCGTGACTGTGAAAAGGTAAAAAAAAAAACAGAGAAGTTTTCATGTTTATGAGTCTTCAGCGCTTGGCCACCATAACACTCAGTTCACTGTTCTTACTTGGAAAACTGGTTTCAGGGATGTAAAAAGAAAAGCCTTTACCTGTCTGTCTGTGTGGGGATACCACTATAATGTCCATGAGGCCCTCCACATTGGCCAGGACAGTTTCCTTGTTCCGACCAGTGTGTTTATCCACTCGCTGGATGGATTTAGTCTGCCAGTCCGTCCAGTAGATCCAGCGGTCTTGCTGTGAGAGTCGGGAGAAAGGAATTAGAGGGGAGGGCACCGGCTTCAACTGGGGAAACGGGGGAGAAGAAGAGAGGAGGAAGAAACACAGACAAGGAGCAGGGGGACGGGGGGAAGAAAAGGGAAGGGAAAAAGGGGAGGAAGAAAAATGAGGGTCAGAGTGGAAGGGAAGTAGAAGAAATGGTTAAGTTGAATGGGTTCAGTATGAGCTGGAGGACGGAGAAACGACAAGTGGGAGCCACAAGGTGAACCGATGGGTCACAGAGAGCAGGTGAGTGGAGGAGGCAGTCAGGAGGAAGGGTCAGCCTGGTGATTGACAGCTGAGGGTGAGGAGGGTTGGGGGAGGTTACCTGCGTGAGGGCAAACGGGTGGGACACCGGACTGACGAGGACGTGACGCAATTTCCCGTTCAGGTCTGAACTTTCGATCCTGTCCAAGTGGGCGTCCACCCAGAAGATCCTGCAGAGAACATCAGATTCAGAAGGACGCGTGTGTCTTCTCTACATACATGCTGTATACACACACACACACACACACACACCTGAAAGGCCGAAACAAGCCTGCAACTGTTCTCAGAGATGTGAGGGCAAACATATACCTGAACCTCATCTAAGCTTCAAAACAGCAGCAACATCTCAGCTCATCAGTTACTAAAAAATAACATTAAAAACATGATAAATCATTTTGAAATGAGTGAAAAATACACTTATTCACATATAAGTCAAAGAAATCCTTTTTTCCTTTTGCGGTCAGTAAAATGATGATGCTGTTACTGAGAAGGAAGTCTTCTAAACACAACCTTTAAGGTAAAAACTAAACCCTGCAAGGACAACTACCAAAATGTCAGGGAAAAAAACCCAAAAAAACTTAATATGATACCTAAAAGAGCACAACCCTCCTGAGCTGACCTAATGCTGTGAAGCTAAAAAAAAAAAAGCTAGCAGAGCACACAGCCATCAGCCTGTTATTGTTCACTGATTATGTTACTTTATTCAATTACAGTTGTGAGGAAAACAGGAAATGGCCAAAACAGGTCAAATGTTTAAGGAAATCTGAAACGGGGAATAAAGTTGTGAGTACTGAATCTCCACTTGTAAGGTCAAGGATCTGGAAATCCATTCATGAACCCAACATCCCCACAGACACCTCAGATAATTAAACTTGAATCACATCTGGACAGCTGTATTTCAGTGAGGTAGAAGCTTCTTCCCCTGACCTTCGTGTGTCGTAGTCCAGCGTGAGGCCGTTGGGCCACCCCAGGTCGGTGTTGATCAGAACTTTTCGATCCGAGCCGTCCAGGTGGGATCTCTCAATCTTTGCGATGTGGCCCCAGTCGGTCCAGAACAGAAACCTGCAGACACAACGCTGACCTGATGAGAGCGTGATATGGTATAAAAACCTGGCTCCATGTGACTTGTGGAGGTTCTGTGTGATTTGTTTTAAGAACTGGATTAAATACATGAAACAACTGAGATTAAACTGACATCTAGTGGTTGAACTGGCAAACTGCAGTCAGCTGAATGAACCTTCTGCTGGCTGCAGAAAACACAAATGTCTACAGGCAGAAGTGTTTTTTTTTTTTTTTTTTTTTTTGACCCTTCTGGGCTCCGGCGGTTTCGTGGTGATGCAACACGAGGGCAAGACGGCGCCCTCCCAGTAACTCCAAGCTCTCACCCTTTGCTTGGGAACACCGCGATCGCCCGAGGTTCATCCAGGCTGTTGTTGACCAAAACTTTACGGCTGGTTCCGTCCAGGCGGGCCACCTCAATGGTGTTGCGGCCTGTGTCAGTCCAGTACATGTTTCTGGCCACCCAGTCCACAGCCAACCCATCTGTGGTCTTCAGGCCTTGGCTGATGACCGTTTCCATGTCACTGCCGTCTAGATTTGCACGTCTAAACCACAAAGAAAAGGAGGGGTGTCAGAGAAACCGTCTTAATTCTTCTGCTGCAAATTCTGCGCTTGTTTCCACCCATCAAAGTAGAACCGACTAGCTTGTTTTATTTCTCCATCTATGAAATTCCAATAACATGCCTATTTAACAATAGCAAACATTATTCAATAAAATTACATTTCTTGCAGCTTTTTTTTTTTAAGAGTTTATTCAGTAGTCTAATCTGAACTTGCTCCATTAGAGCTCAAAGGCATTTGCACCTGATGACGTCCAGGGTGACATCGGTGTAGTAAAGTTTTCCATCCACGCTGTCGTAGTCCAGAGAGATGACGTTGTGCAGCTCGGGCACGGGCACGTGCACGTCAGTGTAGTCGTTGGTGTCCAGGGAGATCCTGCGCACGCTGACCCGGTTGGAGAAGAGCAGGTACGTCTCTGGGGAGTCGTCGCACGACCTGCCGTCCCCCTTGAGCAGGATGCCGGTGGGGCAGGCGCAGGAAGTGCCGTTGGGACGAGGCAGGCACAGGTGGGTGCAACCGCCGTTCCTCCTTCCACACTTATTGAAACCTGACGAGGCCACCCACAGAAGCATTAATGCAAAAAGAAAAAAAAAAGCAATAATTAAAGTTCGCTTCTGGGAAATGAAACTGAGCTCTTGCCCTGAGTCTCACCCAGTGGCCTCTCCCTGTCCACGGCCTGGATGTCCATCAGGCCCGGCAGGTTCCCTCGCACCGTGATGATGTTGGCCCCATTGTTCTTCTCAGCTCGCTGGATGCTGCGACTCTGCCAGTCGGTCCAGTAGATGTACGATCCCAGCAGGGTTAACCCGTACGGGTGCTGGACCGGAGTCACGAGGGTGCGGCGGTTCTGCCCGTTCAGGTCCGAAGCTTCAATCCGCTGCAGAGATGCAGACGGGGTGAGGAAACTGACGGCATCCGCTGCCTTTAATTATGCTGACCCGTTTAATTTTACTACATGATTTGAATCAAGTAAATCAGAAACGACTATTTCTGACTCACAAGACTTCCAAATAATCAGATTTTCTGCCACATTTCATCATTTTGTGAAACAAGTGCTTCAGATTCAGATCAGTTTTCATTGAATGCGACAGCAGATAAATGATTAAAACGTGCAATTTCTGGGAGAAAAATAACCCACAAGGAGCCACAACTGACCTCCGTGTGAGCATCGGCCCACAGTAACTGCGACCCAGCCGTGTCAATGGCCAGGCCGTTGGGCCAGCCGAGGTTGTTGCTGATCAGGACCACGCGATCCGATCCGTCCATCGCTGAGCGCTCCAGCTTGGCGTGCTCTCCCCAGTCCGTCCAGTACATGTAGCTGGAAAACGAAAAGATGGAGATCAGATGATCAAACGTGGAAAAAAAACAAATCTGATCCTCATCAAACGTAAATACTAATGACATGTGTCCTACCCCATCTCGTTGTAGAGGGCGATGGCCCGCGGGCTGTCCAGATTCTGCCAGACGAGAACTTTCCTCATGGAGCCGTCCAGGTTGGCCGCCTCGATGCGGTTGGTTCCCGTGTCCGTCCAGTAGATCTTCCTCCCAACAGCGTCCACCGCCAGACCATCCGTCGTCATTAATCCTACGAAGAGAAAGCAGCGCTGGAATCATGGCGCCACGGCGGACCGGAGTCACGTGCATGTGTGCCGTCCTTCCCCACCTGTAGATATGATGTCCTCCTGCGCCGTCCCAGTGATGCTGGCTCTGCTGATTTTCTTCAGCGTGCTGTCGGACCAGTAGACTTTACCTGCAGAGGGAGCCACAGACACATGTAAGAACTCCACCTCTGGGTCATTCAGCTTTCTAAAAACAGCCGTCCACATGCGAACCTTCTTTCGGGTCGACGCCGATGGCAATGGTGTTTTTCATGGAGCTGTTGACAGTCAGAACCACATCAGCAAAGTAAGGGATGTCCAGGGAAACCATCCTGATGTCTGTCCTCCGTGCAAAGATTAAGAAGCTGTTCATCCCTGCACACACACCGACACGGATCAGCTTCCCGTCAGAGTGCCAGGAGTGATTCTTTATCTTTTTATTTCACATGTGGTGGGAATTTCTGTGTGAATTAGTTTCAGCGTTTTTCCATACCAGCTGTGCAGGTCTTTCCGTCTGGCTGCAGGTTGATCCCCGTGGGACAGGCGCAGCTGGAAGCTTTGGGAGCAGGTGCCAGGAGACACAGGTGACTGCAGCCGCCGTTGTTCACCGTGCACGGGTTACGCACTACAAGTGGTTGCACACAAAGAGAGCGAACTCAGCCGCAGACGATATTTAACATAAGCTCAGAGGAGAGGAACGGCGCCTGCGCCGCAGGAACGGGGGCACGGGAAACACACGACAGACAAAAACAGAAAGGCTTCTGGGAGAACAGCAGGGAGCTGCTCACACCACGGAGATCAGTGAGGTTTGAGTTCGGCAGCCGAGAGCCGAGGCCCTCTGTGCTCCTGAGCTGCCTTCATGTCACCTGAACTCGTCAAACCACCTGAAAAAAATCTTCACATCACCTGAAATCCTCATTTCATCTAAAAAAAAAAACAAAACAAACTTCACTTGAAATCCTCACGTCAACTGAAATCCTCCAAAAGTGACAACAAAAAAGTAACTTCACATCTGAGCTACTAATCCTACCCCGCAGGAAAAAAAGTATTTTCCATTCTTTTGTTCTTAGACATTTGATTACCTGCATATAAAGCCAAAACCTTTCTGAAAATACAAAACCGAGTTTCTTAGTGTAAGTAATGAACAAAAAAAGTTCTTAATTAGGTAAATTTCCACGTGTGTGCAGAAAACTTTCCGGTCCAACGCTGCACCTGTTTGGAATATTTTTGCCGACAGCTCATTTACTTGATTTATAGTACACTATAGCCGTAAAAACATATTTTTATGTTACTGTTGTCAGTATTTTCTAATATAAGGAGCAACATAAAGAGTAATTAAAATTTCCTTTCCTAATAACCTTTGAATCTACTGCAACAACAAAGTGCTACACAAGTTTTGAACTTTATTTAAATTTCAGTCCAAGTCCAGACCTAATAGCTCATTTTTAATATAATCTCTTTCTCAAATTCAAACTATACAGGACGATTGTCATATAAACAAGAATAAATGTAATAAAACCAACTGGGAGGGTTTCATTGTGGTTTTTAATTAAAAATCACAGTTAAAAATTTGACTTTAGTTAAGAAAATTAACATTAAAACATTTACTGGAGCTCAAATCCATACTGGGCCAGAAAAGTAGTTCCTACAAAGTTAATTCATAAATTTACATCAAATTAAGGCTCAAACTGAGCTCTTCCCCTTTATAAACGCTGTCATTGATCTCTGATCTGTTTTGCTGATTTACTATTTGATAACTCATGTATATGCACAGACCTGTCTGGCGGTGTTGATGGAACATGTGGATGTCCATGAGGTTCTCCAAGTTCTCCGTCAGCGTGTCTCGTCCCAAGCCCGTCATCTTGTCGGCACTCTGGATGCTCTTGGACTGCCAGTCTGTCCAGTACAGCTTGTCCTCGTGCACAGTCAGGCCGAACGGGTGAGGCAGCTGGGTGCCGATCAAAACCTGAATTCAAGAACAGAAGGATGTAGAAACAGTCCTGGTTCTGTACATAACCTTATTCAAGTCAAATCAGCATGAAAAGATTCCTTTACTGAGAATTGTTATAAAAACTGTACTTCACCTGCCGGTCAGACCCGTCTAAGTTTCCAAATTCAATTGTTTTCATGCCGGCATCGGCCCAGTACAGGCGCTGGGTCTCGTAATCAATGGCAAGACCATTGGGCCACGTCAGATTAGACGATATGATGACAATGCGGTTGGAGGCGTCCATTCCTGCACGCTCAATCTTTGGGTTGGCGCCCCAGTCGGTCCAGTACATGAAGCTGGGACCGAAGACACCACACAGTAGGTCAACACAGAGTCCAGCTCAGAATGTTACCTTTAAACCTTCCTGAACATCTCACCCTCCCACTGGATCGACAACAATGTCTCTGGGCCGGTCCAGGTTCTCCCATATCAGGACGGTCCGCATGCTGCCGTCAGCATTAGAGACTTCGATACGATCCGTACCTGACAGGGGAAACACAACCGGTTAGGGTCCAGGAGTGTGCTGCCACGAAGGTGGTTGTATGTGAAATGAGGGCGTTTACCTGCATCGGTCCAGTACAGCTTGCTGGTCACCCAGTCAATAGCCAGACCCGCTGGACTCTCCAAACTGGTGTCCACCACCACCTGAAGAAATAGAAATAAATAAGTAGATGTTGCAGAAAAGCACCAGTGGGTGGCAGTGTTGCGTCTGCTTGATTCCAGCTGTCTGATCTGACGCCGGGCGCCACTGACCTCCTGCTTGGTGCCATTCCACAGAGCCCTGCTGATGGAGTCGGTGGTGACATCCGTCCAGTAGACGTAACCGTCTTTAGAGTCCCAGTCCAGCGCCACGGCGTTGCGCACGTCGGCCAGGGGGATGACGTCATCGGACATGTCTTCGGTGTCAAAGCTGACGCGTCGGATGTCCGTCCTTCGGGCAAAAAGCAGGAACTTGTCAAGACCTGATTAAAGACCAGAGGTCTTCTGTCAGTCTTCTAGGTTTAACAGTGGGGGTCAACAGTGAACAGAGCAGAGCACAACCACCACACACACACACACACACACACACACACACACACACACACACACACACACACACACACACACACACACACACACACATCAGGCAGCATGTTCAAACACTCCCATTCATATCAAAAATGACATCTTTAACACAACTTTAAATAAAGCTGAGGACAGCACAGACGGTTTTACTTTCAGAGGACATGTGGCACTCCGGTTGGGTAGAAAATAAATAAATAAATAAATAAAACGGAGTTACGATGTAAAAATGCATTCTCATATATCAGGGCAGAACCTAACCAGCTCCACCGAAGTGTAAAATGTTGAACTTGTTTTTAATTTCTGTCAAGCATCTCTCATCGCATCGAGTAGATGTCTTATAATCCTCTAAAATTTTGTTTGCTGCAACAGTTTACACCTCGACTGCCGGGCTGATCCGATTAGCCGTGCGTTAGAGGATTAACTTTTCCAATTTGGGCTTTGTGAGAATGGACTGTTTCAACGGTACCGCTGCAGTCAAGAGTCGGAGGAGGCCAAAACCCCACGATAAAGATGCAAAACGGAAGAAAAAAAAAAAAAAAAAAAATTTTTTGTGCTTCATCACATCATCACTGTCCTCTTACAGAGGATTTGACTTCATTCCAGGCTAATAAATGGATTTTTGGACATTATATAATAGTTGCTGTTAGTATTATCACAAATAACACCGTCTCAGTTATGTTTCATTAAAAATGCAGCTGAGTGAGAACTCACTGTTGGCACAGTTGTACTGGTCCACTTTCTTGAAGCCGGTGGGACAGGCGCAGGTGTACGTCTTGTTGCTGGGGAGACACAGGTGGCTACAGCCTCCGTTGTTGCCGCCGCAGCGGTTCCTGCCACCTGCGGGAGAGGTAAGCACACACGACTCAGCGCACAGAACTGTTCCTGCATCCCTTCTTTTGTGGTTCCCACACATTTCCTGCTGTGGTAACCTCTCCTGCTCCTTCTCGTGTTACCCCCGGCAACAAGCGATGGAGCACCACCGCACTACAGCTGTAGTCGGTAGCCGAACGTCAGCGTGCATCTGGGCTTTATTTCAGCCCCGGAGCTTCCTTCCTTTGCTCAGATCCGTGGTTGCGGAGGGACGTAAACTCGCATGACTGACAGGATCTCATCGGAGACCGGAGAAGCGGTGCTTGACCTCCCCCGTTGCCAACACAGAGGCAGCTCACAGTTCATATTAGTGTCAAAGCGCTACAGCCCTTTTTTTTTATCAGTATGAAAACAAAAACTTTCTCTTGGCAGTAAGTCAAGCTCAACACAGCTTGTTATCAAAGAACACAAGTCTTTGGCCCCACGCTGATAAGGAAAAAAAAGAAAAAAAAAGCCCTCAAATGGGCAGTTCACTCCAGGATCTAAGGCTAGCGCAACAAATCATTCTTTCATGTGTTGATTTGCAACCACATGAACCATGTTTTTTTTTTTTTTTTGCTTCTGAGTAATGAGGTGTCTGTCTTCAAACTCATTATCCACCCTGTAATGATGAAATATTTATTTTTTCGTGTTCCGTATCCGGGATCTCACTCCCCTCCTAATGCTATTAAACTTCAATCTGGAAGTTTGAGCGTACTTTGTTTTTTTTTCATAAAGCCGGACCATTGTTCTCACCCAGAATTTACTCAACAGCACAGCCCACGCTGTGTCACACTGGAGTAACAGAATCTCCGTCCAAAACAATCAGAGCCACAAGCTAAAGTGAAACAAGTTGGGGAAACCTCAAACATACACAGAAAGCTGACTCTGGTCTCTGGCCTCCCTTTCCAGCAGATAAATGTTGTTTACTCAGTGAAGGAAATTGAGAGAGTTTACTTTCTCTATACTGTGGAGCAGGGACTCGCATACAATAACACGTTATATGCTCAGCTGGACCGAAACCGAAGATGACAAACACCATTACACCTTATCTTTGCAAGGGAAACTATATATTCAAAATATCACACACGCCTTCAGAGATCTGAAAGCATGCGGGTTAAGCATTTTACTACATATTGCACTTTTATCTGCAAAAGCTGATTGCATTTTTTGAACAAAAAAAAAAAAAAAAAAGCAATGAAGCTAAAGATTTGATCACTTCACAGTGAAATTGTGAAACTTCAACCTCACAGTCGGGCTTCTGGGTACCGACCTGCGGGCTGCCTCTGAGGATGCAGCGTGTGGATGTCCATGGGGAAGTGCAGCTTGTTGCGGATAATCTCCTGGTTCTTGCCCGTGAACTTGTTGGCGCTGTTGATACTCTTGGTGTGCCAGTCGGTCCAGTAGAGGCTGTCCTCAAACACCGTGATGGCGAACGGGTGGGGAAGGCCTGAGGAGACAAAAGTCGAGTTTGCATTACCTTCCGTTTTTCTTTGCAACGTTTAGGTTTGGTAAAAATTTTAAATAGAAACAGCTAAAAATATAAAAACCCTCCAAATATCATAAAACCTTTATTTTATGCTTACACAAGGTTGTTTTTCAGATGCGTCGATAATCAAGTGTAATAAAAGTCTACCTGAAGACAGAGTTGAGCGAGGTGTGGACTGAAGCACAGGTTTCAACCAGCAACAGTCAAAATACAGTTTTCATGAAAAAAAACAACTTTTTTCTCCTTTAGGAATTTAATCATAAAAGTAAACAAATGCAGGTGTCAAATTTGACACATTTAAAATAAGAGAAAAAAAAAATTTTTTTGAGACATGTGTAGATTTGCTAGTTAAAAAAAGAAAGCCTCCCATGTTTGGCCCGTTCCCCCAACAGTTTCTAAACATCCTCTCATTCGGTACTGCGGTCTTGGCTGATGTCATATTGTCCTCATTTGGAGCTGTTTTCAATTACTCCGCCTTTCATCTGCCTGTAGCTGGTTTAGTTGAGCGAAATGAATCCAAAACCAGAGGCACTCCGTTTTTTTTTTTTTGGTTTTTTTTCCACACGTAATGTGACCTTTCCTTCCAGAGCTGGAATCGAGTGAAAAGGGATCAGACCGACAGCAGTGACACCGGCATCCACGATGACAAACTCTAATCCTCGTTTTCTATTATTAGTTTATAGATTTCAATAGGAGATTACCCAAGAGAACATAAATTCAAAGATAAAAAAAGGATATTAAACATTTTGGATTATAGTAGTCTGTTCAAGTTGTTTTTTCTGTTAATCAAAGAAGGAGTTTGTTGACAATACTCAACAACAGGAATTCTTCATTGATCCAGATGTCTTAGAGGATTTCTGCTGAACATGTGACTAAAAAAAGCTTTTATCAATGCTCAAGCTGAAGAAGTCATCTGTCTGACAAAGCTGCTTCCACATTTCAGACCAGCGAGACAGAGAAGATGCAAATACCAGAATCGTTCATTATTTGTTGTTTTTTTTTTATTGGAAGATTATAATGTTTACATGTAAAAACCCACTGCTTGTTTCCGTAAACTAGCTCTGAAAATAATCTTTGGGGATATTGAGGCTTTGGCTACACGAGAAATTTGCATGAAGCATTTATTACGCCTAAACGCAGGCCGGTGGCTGAAACCACTCAGTGACACGGTCCATCCGTGGAAGCCTGACCTAAATAGTAATGTGAGACGGGGAGCTCCGGGTGGATGCGTCTCCAGTGGGTACATCTGCTCAGGGTGACCCCTAAAACAAAAACAATCTTCATTTTCTTTCTTCATATTAAACCATACCTGGTAATTCTGCTGGATAAGTATGTGGATGAAGGGAAAACCTGATTTCTTCTACACGGGTAGTAGCATGGTGATCTTGCTGCCGTTTTTTTTTTTTTACAGTTTTTTGTAAACACTCATTTAGAGGCAGTGTTTCGTGGAAGAACATAACTACTTAATTGTGAACAGATAAAACTGGAGGGAGACGAGAACGATAATGAGCTACACGAATCAGAGTAATTGTGAGTGTACTCGAGTGTAAGATCAATGAGACAACGGTTCCATCATTTTAATCTCCGTTTTATGAACAAGAAACCTTAATTCACGTGTATTCCTGCAGGAGATGTTAGAAAACAGATGACTGCAACCTTTTTAATTATAAATGAATGCAGAACATATTATTTTGTCTCTTGAAAAAGCTTCTTTCTTCATTTCCACAGCGGATCACCCGTTTGCTGCTCCTTATTTTTTTGTTTAAAAAAAAAAAAAAATCACCTTTTTCCTGTTCTTTAATTTTTTAAGCAGCTGTTTCCTGCTCTTCTTCATCTTTTTTAAAAATCACCTGTTTCCTGCTCTTTGTTAACTTCCTCTGTCTCACTAGATACATCTAAAAATGTCCTATTTGAACTTCCCTTTTTCCACACGGTCTGAAGTCCCACCTTGCTTCTTCTTTATCTCTTGATCTTTGTCCAAACTACCTAACTCTGGCCTCTCTAACTCCATCTCCAAGACTTCTGCCCCTGACTGTTCCTTACCTCCCTTGTTAGTCCCAAAGAAAATCTCACCATCTTCATCTCTGCCACCTCCCGTCTCTTGGCCGACTCTGCTGTCTCAGAACCATACAGAGGGGCTGGTGTCACTTTTCCTTTCATTCTCAATGCTGGTCTTCTAGCACAGATTTCTCTACCCACTCCACCCTTTTCCTCTTCACTTCTTTTCACACACCCCATTGCTCCGCACATTTGAGCCCAAATATTTAAAACTCCTAAACCTTCTTCACCCCCACTCCTTGTGTTCTCATCTTTCTCACACGTGTTCTTGCTGCAACTGAGCTGCATCTCTTTTCTCTTTCATTCATATCTCCACCTTTCTAGATTTTCCTCCACCTGCTCCCCTCTGTCACTATGGATCAAAATGTCATCTGCAAATATCATAATCCTGTCGACCCTCATCTGCCAACCTATCCATTGCCATGGCAAACTAGAAGAGGCTCAGGGCTGATCCTGAATGCAGCCCCACTTCCACCTGAAACACCCCTGTCATTCCTACTGAAAACTTCATGCTCTCATGCTTCCCTCGTATATGTCTCTCCATTAGACTTTTCTGCCCCTGGCAATACCAAAACTTCCCCTCTTACTACCGTGTCATAAGCTTTCTTTAAATCTATAAAGATGCAGTGCCTCTCTTTCCCTGTACCTCTCCATCAGCATTCTCAGTGCAAACCCTTCATCTTTACTACTCTTAGCATGAAACCACAATGCTCCTCTCCAGCTAATTATTTTTCTTAACCTGGCTTCCTCAACTCATCCCCAGATCTTAATTATGTAGTTCATCAGATTTATGCTTTTGTAATCACTATGCCTCAGATCTGTACCAAAAGCTGAATTTATCCTGTAAGAGGAAACTGGATGTCAGTACATGTGGGCTGACAACGGGACATGTATTACTTTGTTTATTTGGAACAAACTCAGTATAGTTTTGTTCAGCTCAGCATAAATCTGGGTCACAATGTTCACTGAGCGTCTCATCCGTTGCTGGAGCTGCTTGAAGAAGCTGATTTTAAGTTTGAAGTCAAAGTCTGATGTGAAAGAACATTTTGGAGCCAAGTTTGTTTCATTCTCAAAAACCAGTTGACGCTATAATTAAAATTAAAGGAGATATTTTACACCATTTTTTACCGTCCTCATGACATGTCTGACATTTCATTAACACCAAATTTGGTCAAAATACCACAGGGATACAGCTCAAAAGGTCTGTATTTTAAGTTTGCATGTAACTTCAATATCCTATAAACTCACAAATCCCAACCAGTCGGTTTAAAAAGAGGAAACGTTTTAGATGGAAGCTGAAACATCTTCAATAATTAATAGTAAGAAGTCGACTTGTCTTTGAGTCAAGCCATTGAAATGTTTGGTTTTATAATGATGGAACCACTGAAGCTTTCACAGGAGGTGCATTAACTAAATTGTAATCAGAAATTTCCAACCTTCAACTGTTAAAATAAAAGGATCAAAAAATAGCAAGGTTTTTCCAAAAGGTTAGTACAGCAAAAGTGTCCCCCTCCCTTGCCCCCCCCCCAAATATATTTCCATAATAGGCTTCTTTGAAAAATATTTACAAAAAAAAACAAACAAAAAAAACAAAAAACAAAAAAGGTTTTAATTACTGGGTAATTTTTTGGTAGTTTGGGCACAATTAAAGCCACAAAAGGTTTGATATTCAGCACAAGTGGAGCGTATCATTGCATAATAAGTTTAGATACTAAAAAAAGTGATCAAGAAATTGATCCGAAATGACTCGAAACAGCAAAGAAAGAAAAACAAAATCAATTCCCCCTCCCTCCTCTTCAGGCAGGTCCAGGCGTGTGTGAGGCGATACTGGCTAATTGTGTGTGTGTTTTTGATCTTATCCAACATGGAGGAGACAACAGCACACCCTCTTCTCTCCTGGTTGTCAGAGTCGACAGCGATGCCTGGTCTGGACACGGTCACCTTCTTTCTCGTCATCCCCGCTCCCTTTTTTCCGGGCCAGCTGGAGGAGCAGCTGCAGGCCGACAGGGCATCAAACATCCCACCAAGCCTTCAAAGTTATGTCCCCTTTAACCTACTTGTAACACGTCCCCATCCTCTTAGGCAGGATCTACTGCCTTCCGTTTCGTATCTCATCAACAGTGCAGCATTCCCTCTAATCGCACAGGAGGCAGCTTGGTTTAAAGTATGGCGGCTCATCTTTTCTTTGTGAGCTTTAGTCCTATCTGAGCTACATTTTTACTGATGTCCAAGGGCTATTTTTAATAGAAATTGTTATTTATTAAAATAAATACCCAAAGATCTAAAACTCTCTCACAAAATGGTAGCCATGTTATTATAGACTGAAGCCATGGTGATGCATGTTAAAAGAAAAAAAAAAGCTGTATACTTTTAGGTAACTACGTCATATGATGGACATTTAATGACATCATATATGTATCCAGACAAAGCTGAGACCGAAATCAATTAAGTATATTTATCTACGACCTTAGACTGTAGATATTCCTGGAGAGATCCGAGACTTCTCCACAAGCTGTTTCAAAGCCTCTTTTCCCCTCGTGCTGCACAGTGTCATGTTGCAAACTAAAATAAAACCAAATAAAGCATGCGCACCCACATGAATACGCGTCCCTTCTCCAGCTGTCCTCCACATCCAGCTGCACAGGTGTTGGGGGTGATAGCAGCGTTATCCGTGACACCCGCCAGAGGAGCCGGCACACACACACTTCCCCACCCACATGAGGACGTGTAGGTGCGGGGAAATAAACACTCGTTAACATTCCTGAGCAGAGCACAGCGCTCGGCGCAGACGCACGAACGTCTCGTTTGTCCTGCGAGTCGCCTGAGCAAACGCGGGCCCGTTGGAGGAAGGACAGGGCCAATTACAGCCCTTTATTCTCAGAGCACACATTATTAAGGAGAGCTTGGATGAATAACAGCAAGCACACACACACTCGCCTGGAAGTGTTCGCCTTCACACACTTCTGATGGTCTCTGATGTTCTTCCATGGTCTCTTCACATCATTAGAATGTTCACAAATTATATCAGATTTAGTACTTGTAATTCAAGCACCATTAACTTATGAAATAAATCTTTATGAAAAAAATTCAACTTTGAAAAAAAGATCTTTTTATCCCCCAACTCTGTTAGAAAAAGAATAAATTAAATGTATATGTGAACACAGAAATGGAAGTTTTTCTGCTTTGTAAAGTTTTCCTCCTTTGTATCTGAACAGAGTTCCACAAAAGTTTTTGATATTTTTCTGTCTTTTACGACTCATCTGGCAGTTATTTTTCTGATTGGTCAAATCTTATTTCTGTCATAGCCTGGCCAGCCACAACCATTCATTTCACGAGTGTTTTCTCTCATGACGTGGGTCTGCCACCCCTCCCCCTAATAGCCATTTCTTCCGGTACAGAATGTACCAAACCAATGGCAAAAGAGCAGTGGCAAACTTCCGGTTGTAGCTTTTACAGGAATGACCGAGGGCCACTATTTAACAACAACCAAATCAGCTGGAGGATCGCTAGTAGCACATCCGATAATTCTCATCATTTCACCATTTTTCATGCCGGCCGTGTTATATCAGCATTAATAAAAAGAAATAAAATTGATTATCAAAATTTCAGTTTTGTAAATTCACACAGACTGCAATTACACGGTATCCCGGAGCTGTTTGAGTGACAGTGAGTGACCTTTCACCTCAGTTACTGATTCCCGATGAAAAGATGGGGATGCAACAAAAATGTCCCACCATGCAGCTTCAGGCTCATACACACAGAACGGGTAAAAATATCTGCAAAAATAGACCATCTTTGAACCGCTGCGTGTAACACGTTTAAAACAGAAAGATTGTCTGTGACATTTATGTTTTTGTGCAACACATTTATGCAGAAATTTAAGGTCAAAGTAATCAATCTTGGTAACCATTAAAGCCGTAGGGTCTACTGCTTCACTATTTCTTTTTTTTTTTAAACACACCAAATTGTGCTTCCAAATTCTTTACTTCATCATTTTTTGTGAAGTGGACAAATTTCTTGACTTTAAAAGACTATCTTTTGTTCTTTAATCCCCGAGGCTGATAAATCCGACAGAAAGATGTCGGGTCTGAAAACGATCCATACAGTGGGTATGGATCCCGATCCAGAAGAAGAGTAAGCCAAACTTTTGCCACAGCCTGTCAGCAAATACATCCAACTTGCAAAGGAATGATTTGAGCGGCGTCTTCTGTTGCATTTTGGAAGAAAAAGTCTGAATCTTCAGCCGTCGATGCCAAAACTGATTCAAAGAAGCATAAATCTTCAGCTGCAGCCGTCGACACGTTTATGTCCAGATTACGTTCCTTCTCTTCCATCGTTATCTTAGACCCATGGACTCTCTAAAACGTTAAACCGGCCCAGAGACCCGCTCTTCAAGGACAGACAGATTTGACTGGCTCCCTGTGACTTTTGGGTTTAGTTAATAAGCTCCAAATGTAAATCTGCTAGCGGTAGCTACGTCCAGATTTCTAGGATAGTAATCCTCTTTATGGCTTTACCTCTAAAATTCTGTTTTCCTTTTGTTTAACTAACTCAAGCCTTTTAAGTGTTTTTATATTTGTTTTGGTTGCGTAGGTCTGAAGCCGAGGAGATAATCATATTTTTATGAAGAGTTGGGATTACAGTTTGCCCATATACTTCATTAAATGATCTCGGGTCCCGTTCAGCTTCGGTCTTTTGAAAGCAATCCAGTGCGATGGCGTTGCACGCACCCCTCAGCATCGCGGCAGGACCAAATCAAATTACTACCAACCTGCATTGATCAGGGGCTCCCGCTGTCTGCTTGTTGGCTTTCTGCGAAACGAGGCGAGAGCAAACGCAGCAGGGAGCAACAAACAACACTGGTGAAAACCCGAACTGGAGCACGACATCTCAGAAGCAGGCACGAGTGTGTGTGCTCGTCTCAGATCACTACCCCACTTGCTTACATTTCCAAACACTAGATCTCCACTTTTACTGCACAGCTGCACAAGCACACACACACACTCCGCATAAACAGACATTTAGCACACATTCAGCTTTGAGCTGTCAGTTATGACTTCTGTGCATTCCAGTGGTAGACCCATCCTCTTAAAGTGAAATATGACCGTGATTATTATGGAGCATCAATGTGGTGCATCATCCATCAGCTTTTTTTATGCTTTTCCAAACATGAGTGTGATAATTAATGATAAACTAGTTTAAGGACTGAACTGTAGCCAGGATTCTGGGCTCCGCATCGTTTTAGTTGTCTCAACCTGAGTGAAAACAATTCACCAAGTTTTGACCTTTTTGGATAAACAGCAACAATGTTTTGTGTTTACAATGCTGCAAAAGACCCATTTTAAACAGAGACCTTTCAATTTTTTTGTTGCAGAGCACATCAAATACCCTACACGAAGGGCAGAGTTCAAACATTTTCCTTATAGTATCATCTTCTCAATCAAATTTACTCAGGTCCTGTTCAAAGGAATCTAATGAGAAACAATGGAAATTTTAAGCATGTAATGAAAATACACATTATTTTTGATTAACTCAACTTCAGATTTTTAATCTGTCACAGACTTTTCTTCAGAGTTTCATACGAAGTACAACTTCAGTACTGACATTTGAACAGTTATTACTTGATGTTGTCATTTAAATCTGCGGTTAGGCTTCTCATAATTAATGCTCTTTTGAAGACCAGACACTAGACCTGCACTAAGCCTCGATTCTCCTGCTAAAGCCTTGAATGTTATTTGCAATAATCCATTAAGGCCAAGTGAAAAAAAAAAAAAAAAAAAAGTAAGAGCCCGTACGAGTCTGGCTTTTAAAGAAAAGCATCACTTCTAGTCTGTTTGCTTGTGACATCTCCCCTGTAGTCTCTGCTGGAGCACAGCAGAGAGGGACATTTATAAACTGGACCATAATACCAGCGGGAGTCTTTTTGGGACAAGCTCGGTCCGAAATAAAAAACACCACAGAGGTGCATAAACTTTAAAGTCAAAGGTAAGTTATTAAATCTGTCTCTCAAAGTTAACCACATTATGGGGAAAAAAAAAGAAAAAAAAAAAAGAAGACCTCTGACAGTTTACCTTGGCTGATGACAGCTTTGCGGTTGCGTCCGTCCAGGTCAGCCCTCTCGATGACATGGTGCTTGGCATCCACCCAGTAGATGCGGCGGCCGGCATAATCGATGGTAAGACCGTTGGGCCAGAACAGGTGCGTGTCCGCAATGACCCGCCGATTGGACCCGTCCATGTTGGCGTACTCGATCCGTGGCGTATTCCCCCAGTCCGTCCAGTAGATCTTACTGAGGAGGAAAATGGGAAAGTCGTGGTTGGTTTACTTGTTTATACCCGACGCCGTCCACCTGAAGCTGTGCGAGCAGACTGGGCTTCTTCTCGCGGCGTAAACAGATTGTTGTCGGGTTTAACGGCGCAGCAGATGTCTAACACAACAAACAAGTCTCCTCTGTCCTCATTACTCATCGGTTATGTGCAGCCTCAGAGGGAAAATAGACCTCGTTTTTTTTTTTTTTTTCATTTTTCAATTATCCCATGCTAATGAGCTTCTTAATAAGCTGCATGAGTTTTCAATGTTTACATTTCACCGGGGTTTCAACCAAAACAGTCTCCTGCCACTGCATATTATGAAACCGAGGAGGACAAACTCAGCTTCTGCCCCTTTCATGAAATACTTATTCCACACAGATGCTCGCCTGTGGGTAACACTGTGCTGCCAAATTTTAATCGCTGCTCTGCTGCTGCTTTACAACTGGGACACATCCGGAGGGGATATGCATATATGAAAGTGTGTACATTTGAAAGCATCTGTGGTGAATTATAGAGAGTGTGTGTTAGTGCGGTTGGATGTTTTGGGTGCATACCCCTCGATGGGGTGCAGCGCGATCGCTCGGGGCTTCTCCATATTCTGCCACAGCAACACCTTGCGGTGTGTCCCATCCAGATTGGCCACTTCAATGCGGGATGTCCCAGAGTCTGTCCAGTACAGCTTATCATGGATCCAGTCTATAGCCAGTCCACCTAAAGAAGAAGAAGAAGAAAATCAAACCATTTTAAACAATAAAATCATTTCAGTGTGTGTTTGGCTGGCTGTCTTTGTTTGCCTCTGTGAGGACCTGAAATGAACCTGCCAGGTTGTACTTCCTGATGACAGCTGGGATGAGCTCCAGACCTCCACCCCCACCCCCCAACCATGAACAGGATGAAACAGGTATAAAAAGCAGATGGATTAAAAGTGACACAAAGGAACTTTTGCTATTTTCTGCTCAGAGCTTATGGTGGACTCTGAGTCTCTTTTATGATACGGTTCAAGAACAACTCTTGTCTCGTTTTTTGCTTGGTCACTTTTACTTTTCTCTTCTGTCATCACTTTCAGGGTTCAGTTCAGCTTATTAAACACAAACATATTCCACAAAACTATTTTCCTTATGAATGTAAATTCAAATAATATTTTCTTATTTCCGAATAAAGTAGGAGATTTGTTGATAATTCATTGGTCCATCTCTATTACATCTATCTGTTCATTCAGTTGTAAGCAGTGTATCTGGTTTGGCGTTTGCACACAAACAAAATCATTTAGGGCCACCAAAATCCTTGGGCCGGCGCTGGTCACATGAGATGACTGAGACTGGAACCCAAAGTCACTTTGGGTGGTTTCTGTTGATTACCGGTATTTAAATGGGTAACAGAAACAATCATATATTCCCTCAAATAAACCTGAAAATGATATTTTAACATGAAAAAACTCCTGGTGACAGTCTTCCATCCACCATCTATACCCACTTCTTGCTATTCAGGGTCTGCTGAAAGTACAGGGGTAGATCTTGGACTGGTCAGTTTCAACACAACTCTACATTATTAAAGATCTGCTTTGATGGTTGGTGTTAACAACCAAACGTGTCCTCCATCAGACTTTCATGTCCTCTAAAACTGGGTGCATGTTGCCCAGATACCTTTTGGCGTCTCTGATTTGTAGCAACAACAGAAATTGTCAAAGGACATTTTAGAAAGCGAAACTGGGAATTACACCACCAACCTCGATGCCTTTGTAAACAACCATCAGTCATCATTGAATGTGAATAGTTTTTTTTTTTTTTTTTTTAAAAAGATTCACTTGGCTAAACTAAAAGAGAGAATGAAATTTTAAATGAGAGTGATCGAGAATAAGAAGCTATCTGAGTGAAATAAAGTAGACTAAAAGAATATGCTGAAACAACAAAGAGGCAGCATAAGAGAACAATAATAATAATAAATTAAAAAAGGCAGGACCTCCAATATGAACAAGATGGTAGATTAAAAAAAGAAGTGAGGAAGAGCACAAGAGTAGAGCCAGATGGAGAAAAGCGGAGTTTAATAAATTGGATAAATGATTAATGAACGTCATGGCCTCCATCTGAACCTGCATCCCACTGGCTGCAGCACCCACCTGGGCTCTCCAGACCAGTGGAGACCACCTCTTCCACATTTGAACCGTTGAGGTTGGCCTTCATGATGCGGTCCAGCGTCACATCCGACCAGAAGACCAGCTCGTGGCTGTGATGGAAGTCCAGCGCGATGGCGTTTTCCAGGTTGTTGAGCAGGAGGGTGTACTCAGAGCGGTGTGGCAACACCTGACGGATGTCAATGCGGTTGGCAAACAGCAGAACGGGCTCTGGACCTGAAAGATGAAAGACAATTCAAAAGTGACTTTTAAATGATAAAAGGGAAACATGACCAAAGCGAGCTTTTAATAACAGCAAGCATTAATCTGAATCAAACGTTTGAGTTCTGGCAGCTGCCCGACAGACGGTCCCGACCTGGGTTTAACTCGACCTGCAAGCAGATTAATGAGCTACTTTACCCAGCACACACGCCGCCTATAGTAAATTTAAATCTAGTCCAGACCCTCAGAACGGGCCCAAAACTCCAGAGTGAAGGAGCAGATACAGATACTGCAGAAACAAGTATTAAAAGTACGCAACCGAGGTCAAACCTGGTGACTTTCTGCGGTCACACATCAAGAACGAAACACAAAAGTGCTTTCTGTTTTTTTTTTTTTGTTTTTTACCTAAAGCTTTGCAGCTGCGCTTGTCGGGTCGGAGCTCGTAGCCCTGAACACACCAGCACTGGAACCCCCCCTCGGTGTTGGTACAGCCCTGGCTGCAGTAGCCCTCCTCAGCACACTCGTCCACATCTGGAACAGACCACAGAGGCAGAAGTCAAGAACGGAGGAAAACAGAGACGTTGGCTTCAATCTCCCACAGGGTTAACGATGGATTCAAGACACAAAAGTGCACAGAGGTGGTTGAAAGGGGAAAATCTCATTCATGCTTTTAACGGATCTAATCCTTCCAACATTCACCTCACTGCATTTAACTCAGTTTAACTGCAGTTTCTGCAAAAATGTAACCAACTAAACTTTAGACTTCTGAAAGAATATATGTATAATATTTCTGGATAAAAATTTGACTAAAAATAAATTGTTAGTTGTAGAAAATGACTTTGACTCCCTGTCATCAGGAAGTCACAGACAGGAATAATAAAAGGTTGTTTTGAAATCTTTCGTGTATTAGTTTTATCCTTTGGAATGTTTTCGTAACTTTTTATTTTTTTTATTTTTATTTGTTGATGTGAGTTGATACCCTCCCTCTCATCCAGTCACAGCTGAGAGATGCTCCAGCCATCCTAAACCCTGACAATGATGAAGCAGGCATCTGCTGCCTGCGGGGGCAGATGTCTGCAGGGGCGTTTGATATGTCGATCATTGTAGAGGAATTTTAGCCCACTTTTCTTTACGATATTACTTTAGTTCATTACGGCTTAGCAGGATATTTTTATGCAGTTATCTTGAGGTCCTGGCACAGAAAACCAGTCGTCCATTACAATACCCTGACTCTCTTCTTTTTTTTTCACTCTCGTAGATATGCTGATGGGGTTGGTATCACCGCCCCGCTGCATGATCCAGTTTCAGCCAAACCTTAACTGTCCGTGTCATATTTAGCCAAGGACTATTTTCACATACAGAGGAGTTAAGGGTTGACCGTAAGGTCCAAATCATCACCCCTCCAACACCACGCTTGATAGCTCGTAAAAAAGTGTTGATGATGACATGTTGGGTTTGGTTTTCTCCAAACAGCATGTATATTATGGAAAAAGACAACTACTTTGTTCTCGCCTGCTCAAAGGAAATTGTTTCTGAAGTATTCTCATTTTTATATGCGAACCAAAGTCACACAGTAATGCTCTTTTTCTTTTTTTTTTCTAAAGGAGAAGCTTCGTCCTGGAAAACCTTCCAAGCAAGCTGTACTTTTACCATCATAAACTTTTAACGTACTAACTGAGGTCTTTATTAACATTATATTTCATCCTCCTTTATTTATTTATTCAGCCATTTCCTGCATTGATTGGCAGCACCTGGCGGTTACTCAACTATTTTTATGGAAGTAGTAAAAATACACTTGTGTTCTTGGACATATGGGGTTGTATTTAATCAAGTTTAGGTCCTGATAACAGCTAGATGTTTTGTTTTTTTTTTAAATTGTGTCCTGATACGTAAAACTTGTACAGCTCCTTGGTCACATGACAGTGCATTAAGGAAGTCATTAAAACTATCAGATGTTAAACACAAAGTGGCACCTGGCAAGCTGTCAAGACTGCAAAGGTTATAAATATTAACAGTCTCAACGTGCTCACTCACTTCCACAGATGAGTGTCAGACTGTGGCGCGAACACCCACACAGACAGAGACACACACACACACACACACACAGTTTTACCTTGGCAGGTTTTGCCATCTTCCGTCAGTCGGTATCCAGTGTGACAGGTGCACTGGACCAGTCCTCGGACCATCTGACACTTCTGGGAGCAGCCTCCGTTATTCTGGTTACAGTTGCCCTCGCTGGAGCGCGGCCCTGCATGCAGAACGGAAACATTACAGGAAAATGAACACGCTTTGCTGATTCAGTGTAAGTACAAACACACCGACACTGTAAAAAAAGGATCTGCATCATCTGACGTTAGACCCGAAAATATTTGGATGCCAAAAGGATGGAGGCTGGCGGATGACAGCCCGACCTTTTCTTCTTGTGCCACTGTGAGTTTTAAATCTCACCATGACCAAATCTGGGGGGCCTCCTAAAGGTGCTAAAAAAGGTTTCCTTTGTCTGTGGATTTCTATGGCATTTACAAGACAGTTTCCCCTGACTTTGTTAAGAGCTTTGACGGGGTCAAAGACAGATGTCTGTGAAAGTTTAATCTCCTGGTAGGGTCACCTAAACTCAACAGGTCAAGACAATGCAGGACATTGACTGGTCATCATACTGGGTTTGAGCAAGGGACCGATACCCCAAACCATCACCAAAGATAATAAAAGCGACAAAACAGAAAGATAGGAATTTAAATTATTTTGATCCCATGTGTTATTGAATAAAAAAAAATTTAAAAAATACAAGAAGCTAAATCTTGATGCTTCAACTGATCTCAATCATTCAAGTATTTCCTTCTCTCTCTCTTTTTTTTTTGTCTGCATATATTTTAATGGGTAGTACCATGATTTGGTAAAACCTTTATCCAATGAATGAATGAATATATATATATATATATATATATATATATATATATATGCATTTTAATCTTGCAGCAGATATTTTCATATGGTGCATTTATGTGAGGTGTGTGTCCTTCACCAGTCCATCATCACCAAAAAAAAAAAAAAAAAGAAAGAAAGAAAAAAGAATTCCTTCTATAAAAAGGATCCGGACAAGATTCCACAAATCCATGCGACATTGATATCCGAGTGAGAATAAAAGAATACATTACAATTTTTGATATTTCTTCCCCCATTTATGAATTGAAAAGAATAAAAGAATATGAAAGTAAATGTGAAAATACACATATAACTAAATAGTTGAAGCTGTCAATATTAAAGCCACTCTATGTAGGAATACCACTCAACACCACAAGGGGGTGCATAGTGCCACTGACAGACTTTTTAAGGGCTTACGTCACAATGATATAATGAAACTAGCTGGAGGAAAAGCAAAGAAAGGCTGAATGGAAATATGAAAATTCTGTATCAGGTTATAAAAATGTTCTAAGATATTGCCTTGTTGTGTATGCCAGAACTATAGAAATATCACTTGTGGTTTAAGCCAACTAGTCATAACCCCCAATCAACAAAAAGCTGGGCAACTTTGGTTAAAAGTGATATGACTCAAACACTAAATAGAGTCATTTATCAAAAATGTTCAAGTCAGCAGTGCACACTTTAGGTAAGTACGAAAAAAAAAAAAAAAGGCCTTTTTTTTGTATGTGTATCACATAACGTGTGCAGTAGCGGTTATCATGCCCATATGACCACAAATTGAAGTAGTAATAAGGGTAATTATTAGATCATCCTTTCACTCAGTGATTAAGTGAACTTGCATACTGAAGACAGGTTGCAGGTGTACGTTTTACAAGTTTTATTTTTTATTTTTCCAAAACTTTTGTTTTCCCTCCAGCTATGCCCCGCCCACCAAAATATGTCATTTACTAACAGTAAATACTATACTGAAGACTGGGGCATGTCTTGTAATACCATTTTGTCCCACTAGAGGAGAACTCCATCATCGTGAGGCGGAGTCATGAATGGTCTTGTGATATGCTTCCCCCATGTGGTCAGAAGTGGCATTTCTACACATGGCTTCTTTGAGACCACCGTATTAAAATTAATAGGTTTTTTTTAGCTGTTTTGCATTCCTTTTTGTCATTTATTTAAAACAATTGCTTTACTTTTTTGCTATAAACAATTTCCCCTTTGATTTTTATTTCCTACAGATGTAATATGTCCAAAGATTGAGTAAATATGGTACATGTTTTCCATCTCAAATATGTTTACTTGTTAAAGTGTCCTCAATTATGTTCTGAAACATATGGTGGATATCAACAGTGAAAAAAGAGATATATTAAGCACTCTCGTGATCCAAACAAGTGCAGTTAATGAAGATGAAAAATTCGTGTTTGAACAAGACTAGATCATAATTGAGAATAGATATGATAAAAACACAACTAAACCTTCAAAAAATACAAATGAGAAAAAAAAGACTGAAAAAAGAAAAAGAAAGAATAAAGATGTACAGATATATAAAAATGTCAGGTAAAATGTCTAGCTGATACTGATGAAGCCTTGTTGGCATACTTACGGCAGTCGTGGTGTGGATGTTCATCAGTCCCATCGCCGCAGTCGTTGACCTCGTTACAGACCTTCCTGTGGCCGATACAACGTCCATTCCCACACTGGAACTGGTCGGGAGCGCACGGAGAACTCTCTGGTAGGACATATGACAGGACAGGCCGTCACACAATGCAGGTGCCAAATAAATGAGGCTTTGTTGAAGCCATAACAGAAGCATTTCTTCTTCAACATCTCTGGGTTTATTACAAACTTGCAGGCCATGTCGCTGTTCAAATAAGCCGCCATTCTTTACCATTTACAAAATCTTATACCAGGCTCATTAGGACTATAAATATGCATTCATGGTGGTTCTAAAATATTCCCCTTAGTCCAATTGAACCACAAATAGCTTCCCTTGGTCTTCTGTTAATGTAAACTTTTTAATCAAAAATTTCCCATGGAGCCATTCATAACAAAATAAAATTGTACTAACATGAGAAACTTAGCAATTAAAGTATATATTTGACTCTCTGTATAAGTAAAACCAATAAGAGGACAAAAACACCCACACTTTTTCTCCCATTGTTGAGTTAAACCTAAATGTATTGTCAAAACAAAGCCCCCGATGGGAAAAAAATAAAGGATAAAGATATTTCTCACTAGAGGAAGACTCTGAGCTGTTGTCATGACTACTGCTGAAAGCTTGTGTTATATTTAGCCTCAGAAAACAAGATACAAACAAGCCCTACCAGTTTTCTCACAGCCCTCTTCATCACTGCGATCAGAACAGTCATCTTCACCGTCACATCTCCACGACAACCGGACACATCGTCCAGTCCCACAGCGGAACTGGTCGGCCGTGCACATGGATGTGGCTGCAGAGGATGCACATGCAAACACACAGTCTTAGGGCTTAAACATGTTTTAAACAGCCTTCCATTGTCATAGCAACAGTTCAATGTTTACAGTCTTTAGCGACCCCCGACTACTTACTGCAGTTTTTCTCATCTGATTGGTCGTCACAGTCGTATTCTCCATCACACCTCCAACCGGCGTTGATGCACATCCCACTGCTGCACATGAATTCAACTGACCTGCAGGGCTGATGGGAAGCTGCAGACAAACATATGATTTATTAGAGCTTTTTAACTGATGGTCAGGACTCTGCTACAAAACAATCTGTGAGGTCATACACCCATCGTTGTGGTGCAACTCCATGTTTCCACGTCAATTTTCATAGAGAAGACAAAATGTAAGCTGCAGATGCTGCAGAGTCTGAGTCCCTGCTGATCTAAAGGCCAGAACATGCTTTTTTTAATTTTTTTTTTTATAAATGTTGGACAGTCTCATACTTATTGAGGTTAACTGGCAACAGGTCAGGAGCACGAAATAAAGTCTAGCAGACTGATAGTTTCAGAAGTACAGATGGAAAAAGACTCACCAATCTGCAAAACACAATATCGGAAGAAGCTCCAACAAATTAAAAAATATGGTGCAGGTTAAAGACTGGTTTAGATAAAGTGAAAAATAGCCCTGTGGTTTGCTGAATCGACATTTTAAATCCTTCTAAATTCCTCTGGAAATCATGGACGCCGCTTAAGGCTGGCTAAAGAAAATAAGAGCCAATAAAACTGGAAAATGTGTATTTTTGAGATGACTTACAATGCACATGTGATCCACAAAATGTCCTTTTCAGGGAAGGCCTTGCTTATTTCAGTAAAACAATGTCAAACTAGGTATTACAACAAGATGGCTTTCATAAGAGGGGATGTCCATTAGACTTTTCTGCAAAAACAAAGTGAAACTGAATTTGATATAAAGGTTCTGCTGTGTGTGGGGCTGTTTTTTTTTTAATGAGCATTATTCTTCTACTTTTCTCATTGCAACTCTCCTAAAATCTTGTCCTTCGAGAGTTCTCTTCAAAAAAAAAAAAAAAATGAAAAAGAAGATCTGGACTTTAAAGAACAAATGGACAAAAACATCTTTAGTTTTGGACAAGTAATTGTGACCGCCACTGCTATGAAAATAGTCAACAGATTTAGAAGACTGTGGACGATAATTGAAATGATTCTTCTGTTATGTAATGCAGTAATGCATGATGATTAAGTACTGTTATAGCCCATGTACACGGTATTAATGAGGCCAAAAATGGCCAGAAACGAGATTTTGACGACTTTAGATTAACCAACTATGTCACATCCAATGCAACCGTTTTCTTTGGTTTATTTAGGTTTCGCACAGATCTAGGGGTAACGGAAACGCAAGGACCATTCACACCACAAAGTTTTAAGCCCGGTTTGCCACTTGCAGCTTTTGTTAACTGCTCAGACAATTTGCAGAGCGGTTGAGTGAGTGGGGACCAAGTTGTAGCGAGTATGTAGTCAGTCATGTAGTGTGAACACCACGATGACTTCCCAACAACCTGTTAAAAGAGAATAAGTTGTGTAGTCTGGACAGGAAAGCAATCTACTGACACTGAAAACATTATTAAAGCAATATTCTACTTTTCTGAACACGTGATCTATCAAAGTTACTCATGAGCCTGTTTAACATCAGATTTTGAACTACGGACCTGTCGTATCCTCCGCAAGGCTGCGCATCCCATCTGAATACTGTACATGTTCTTCATTGCTTAGAAAGAGGGAAAATACAACCATGGAGTGCTGTTTCTGTTTCCTTTGCCATAAGCATTAATTAGTAAGATTTATTTTGGCCGTAGCATGATCATCTGAAGGGGTCCAAACTCTCCCACCATCTCTCTTCGTGTGATCCAACAAAAGTGAAGATCAAAACTGGCACAAAAAGATTACAGCTGAATCAAAAAAAAAAATTCACATCTTCAGTGTGTAGAGAAAGACAGGCAAAAAGAAAAATAAGAGAGATGATCAGAACAGCAGGTGGCTTTCCCGCAGCGAGAGAGAGAGATATTGAGATAGAGAAGTGAGTGAATCAGCACGGGACGCCGACAAACACACCGACACCCACGCACACACCCAAATGATTCATTCGCCCCATGGCTCTCTCACACATCACACTCACAAACACACACTGCATTTTCACACACTCGGCTACGCAGCCGAAAGCAGTCAGTCGGTGTCCCCATGTGGTAACAAAACATGCAACTGTGAGTGTTTTTGGGTAAATAAACATGTGAAAGTCCAGATGCATCAGCATACACAGAAGAGTGGTAGCACGTCTTCAAACGAGGTGAAAAGACACTCGGATCAACAGCAGCACTTGTGTCTTCACATTTTAAACCAACTGAACCAAAATGGAGAAGCAGGGTGTGAAAAGCAAATAAAAAAAACCCACAATTCAGCAGCACTTGTAGCAGAAAGACCCTGATGAAATTATTTTCTGTAAAATTTGATTTGTCTCTCATATTAGTGTGGAGGAATTTTGGCCCGCTCTTTCCTTTTAGCACCGCTTCAGTTCGTTGAGGATTGTTGGCGTTTGATCACCTGCACCTTCCTTTACCTCTTCTCGTTTTCACTCGTTCTCTGGCAGATTTGCTGGTGTACCCGGGACCACTGTCCCAGTGTATTTCAGCTGGGTTTTGACAGTGGAACAGATTTCTTCTCTAACTTTACTACGATGGTAAAGCAAGCCTGATTTACTGATTTATCGACCCTCCACCATCATACAGGAACTGGAAGATCCGTCTGTAGTCACATGATCCAACACTGTTCCAGAAATCTTGTGGTTTGTCAAGATGAAACTTTCCATTGGGAGACTTTATCCAAACAATTCAAAACCAACCACACTTGTGTCATGTTTTTATAACTGTACTTTAACCAACTTTAACATGCTATATGAGGACCGAAGAGTCTAAAAAGTAGCTTTTGGGTTTTTTGTAACCTCTCTCTGCATTGCACAGCCCAACCTCAGGGTTAACTTACTGGGATGTCAACTCCTGGGAAGATAGGCAGCTGTCCTGAAAAATGATAGACACCAAACTGTTTGGAAGTGGCCTTATAACCCTTCCTAGACTGACGGATGGCAGCAATTTCTTTAAGATCCTACTGATGAAGTTCTCCAGAGCAGCAAACTCAACTCAACTAAGAGCTCCCACTTTCATGAAGGTGTTCACACTTGCTGATGATCAATCAGTCAAATGTATTTCACTAGCAGCAACTTGATCCTCTGAACTTCTACGAATTAAAGCTTTGAATGGCATGCCGTTCATTCAGGATTGCGTTTACCTAATTTCGAGACCTGGTCAGAACAAACCGGGCGGGGGGAGGATGTGTGAGCAAAGAGAAGGAGAGGGACAGAGTGAGAGAGAGAAAGAGAGGCTTCTTTCCTAACAAAGCACCCTTCATGCGTCTGGAGAGCTGATGCCAAGGAATGCCGTCTGAGGATGGGCCGTCTTATGCCTTTGAGGAATGCCTCCTCTGTGACTGTGTGCGAGAGTTTCGGCGAGATTCTGTTTTATAGTTTGTGTGGCCACAAACTATAAATTCACCACATGGCGCTGGATGCTCTCCCCCCGGAACAAATGTGGGTCCAGAAATAAATACACAAAAGGTTTCAGAATGAAGGACAGCAACAGTTTAATAGTTAGAGGTCAAATCAGTCATTCAGTGCTAAGGATCGTTAAAAGGGTTGCTCCTGAAATCTCCGGCGATTCCCTTCAGAACGTAAAGACCTTGACGGACCAAGGGAAGGTGGCATGTTTAGCAATAAGCTGGTAATTAGAAACTGCAATGTGCAGCGCTTCGCCGACTCCAACAACTTATTTATAGATTGGAGAGGAGATGAGGGGGGAACAAAAGGAGCAAAATGACCCGTAAGATGATCAAATAATGTTACAAGATCTTGGAGCCGCAACCATCACGCTTCAGACAAGGCATGGAAACCAGTGAGTGTGTGTGTGTGTGTGTGTGTGTATATGAGAAAGAGAGAAAAGGATTCGGTGTGCAGTTTAAGACAATAAGCCAATAAAACAAACATAAGTTACCGCAGAGAACAAGGAGGGAGATGCAGAGACATCTGTAAGCGGCAGCTCCAGGGCGAGGAGAATGAAACATGATCATTTGTGTTGGGATTGTGGCTTCAGCCTGTGTGTGTGTCAGAAATATCTTGCTGGCTTTTCCAGTTATGACAAATGCTGTCAAGCAGCAGCTGTTCCAGACTACTACCTGAAATCAACACTGAACAGAAAGCTACAGCCAACTCCTTTCCCCTTGTTCCTTCAGCTTTTTCCGTTACGGGTGGAGAATGGCGGAGATTGTGAGGCCCCTCAAACTGTCCTCCTTGTGCCTGGATCAACAAGAAACTGGAAGAACACGGCAGCATTCCAAACACCGGACCAGAACCGCATCTGTCAAAGTTGGTAATCTTGGAAAGATGGTGGAATCTGGAATAAAACTTCTTCTTTCATCTCCGCTGGGCTTAAGCCGTGGTATTAAATCAATCCTGATCTGCGTTTATGAGAACATAACATCTTGTTGTACAGTTGTAAGAGTGGGAATACATTTTTACCAATCTTAATGTTTCATAAAGACAGTCCGAGACGGACAAATGCAACAACAAGAGATTTACTGATTTTACCAGAGGAAAGACTGATTCTCAGTCCAGGTAGGTTGATGGATTTACTAATAATGGTTAAAAAAATAAATAAATAAATAAATTTAAAAAAAAACAGCCATAGCACACCTTTTTCATAGAGTAATACTCCACAGAAACTAGGGTCCAACAAAGCTCCTTCTTGCTCTCACATCTACACCTTTTTTTCTTTGGTTTGTGTACCTCTTTCAAAGGTTTACTTCCATTTAAAAGAAATAAACACCAAATCTTTGGTGTAAAAATTATTTGTGTCAAGGAAGTGTGAGAATTTCAGCAGGATTTTTTAAAGGTTCTTTTTCATAGCACAGAAAAACTCTGATATTAAGTTCATTGCTTTAACATATATATATATATATTAAAGATAAAGGTCATTCAATTAATTCTGATAATTGAATTAGTAATGAGGTCAAACTACTTCTCACACAGCCTCTGTTTCCAGCTTCTCAAGCATTAAACGAGTTTCATCTCACTAAAAACAAGAGTTTTGATCTTCAAACATTTATTTGCTGCGACTAAAACTGCACTTCTGTGCTCAGATGAACCTTTAATTTACTTTTGAACTCCGACTAACCTCGATGTGCACACAGCTGTGAGACATGAAGACGACTCGCTTCGGGAGGATGGCGAGAGCGTCGAGGTTAAAAAAAGGAGGAGAGACAGAATAGACAGCTGCCAGAGGGAGAAATGAAACTCAAGTCTAATCTGAAGGCAGAAAAGAAGCGCTTCCCCAGAGGAGCTTTGCTTTTGTCCTCGGAACAAGAGGCTGTTTAGTGAAAACCAGGAGCTCTGCCAGGGATCCTGAAGACTGTGTGAGCTTTGCAGATGACAGCAGCTCACTATGATCTTTACAAGAACAAGAGTTCACTTCTGCACAAAGTTGGTCTTAACATAGCTAAGATCTAGTTTTTAGATATGCTGACTGACAGACGCAGGGCTCGCAGCCATATTTCATTTCCTTGTCGGGATAATAAATTATTAAACTGAACTGGATTCAATTATGAACAAGTTTGACAATGTAAAGAGGTAATCTGATATGGTATAACATAATTAAAAGTGGAGCTGGGTCTGAAAAGATTTTTTTTTTCCTCAAAAGATTTGTAAACCTTTAAGCAAATACATATGACCCGGGAAAAACAAAACAAAACAAAAAAAGCAGCAGTTACTCCTCTTGTGCTGATGAGGTGAACAGATCCAATATTTCTGAGTTTTAATCGGATTCTGATATACACCTACTGATAATCAACACATCAATCAAATAAGGATTGTGGATTTTTTTCCCCCAAATTATATATTTGCAATAAAACTTAAAAAAAAACCAAAAAAAAAAAAAGCCTCTGTGTTACCCAGCCATTCAAAAAAGCAAAAAACCCCAATGTTTCACCAGAATAGGTTTATTGAAGCAGTACTATTGCAACTGTAAAAACTTTTTTTTTTTTTTTTGGTTTAAAATCCGTTTTGTTTTCCTGGTGTTGGATCAGTGAATTACAAAAGCATGACCCCCACGATACCAATTTTGGATCAGATCGGTTCCATCCGTTGTTGTTTAGCAGCTGATGGATTATCTTTCCATCTTTGTCACAAACTACTTTTTTCCCACATTATTTTTTTTCCAACCGGACTGTTTGCTCAAAAGAGTTTTGCTGTCCCCAAAGAAACGTGTTAATGCTCTTTGCTCTATTGTAAAAGAACAAATAACAACCCGGATTTCCACCTCACACACAAATGTTTCGAAGTCTGAGTTTTTGGGTCCAGCCCTGATGATTTTCTTTCTGGAAAGTGAAACGCTCCGAGGATCCTCCGACGGTAGTAACCCCTGAAGTCTTCATAAATCTGGAAGTGTGTGTGTGTGTGAATATTTCACACGTAACCCAGACATCCATGTGTGTGCGCATAACGGGAACTCACAGCAGTCCGACTCGTCCGACCAGTCTCCGCAGTCGTCGTCTCCATCGCAGTGATAGATGTCCAGGATGCAGCGGCCGTAAGCACACTGGAACTCCTCCACGCTGCAGGTGGCTGTCATCACATCTGAGGCTGCACACACACACACACACACACGGGGACGCTTTAAACAGATGCTGAAAAAGATGCTGCACCAGCTGGCTGTCTAACGCTCTTTGAAGCTTTGACTCCGCTCAGACTGTCAACTTCCATGTCAAACGAAAGAAAAGCTCACGTTTTTATTTTTACCTGTAATATACTTTTAATTATCACGTTTCACAGTGAGGAGTTTTGAACAGATTTTACTCTTTTGAATTAAAACACTGCTCACATACAGTTTACATATACTGTATTAATATTTTTTTTTTAATTTGGACATGATAAGAAACTGTTGCCATGAGCAACTGCCCTTATTTCATCCCGTTTGAAGGCTTTTTGGCTGCTGGATAAACACCATTTAAAACCCACTTACATTTTCATATGAAAGACATATAACAGCGCAGTAATTTAATCTATCTTATACTCACTGTCTCAATTCTTCTAACAAATATTCTTCAGTGCTCACTTTTATTAGGTTAAAAATATGAATTAGTCATTTTATTATGGCGGGAGGATTAATGAAGATCCCACGGTTGATAGAAGCAGAGTGGGAGGCAGAGCTTCGCTCTCGTAGAACAAACTACTGGTCTGAGTGTGAGAAGCCAGCGTCCTCTCTGAACTTAAGATTGGACTCAAAACTTTGCTTTTTGGAAGAGATGATAGCGCCTGGCTTGGATGCTCCTGATCCGTTAGTCACGCGGCTGCTGGTACACCAACAATGGTTCTGCTGGAATGTTCCCTCCGTCACAAAGTGGCTCCTCAAAGTAAACTGTTTACTTTGGTTAAATGTAAAGTACCCTGGGACGATTCTTTTGGTGTACAAATACAAATGAAAACTGTCTCGAACTGGAAACACCACCCTCTTAGTACTTTAAATATCCTGTTACACGATACAACCTTCTGTAAATGTGAATGCTGAGATATTTCGTTGAGTTCTTTAAATCAAGCTGATCACTCGACTTAGCATTTACAAATATATGAATAAAACAATTGTTTTCTTAAAAAAAAAAAAAAAAAAAAGATCAGGCTTTCGGAGGCGCTTACGGCAGTTTTCCTCATCTGAGCCATCCTTGCAGTCCGTGTCTCCGTCGCAGTACCAGTGCTCGGCGATGCAGCTCCCATCCGTGCAGCGGAACTCCTTGTCTGAACATTTACGCATGTCTGGAACGAAAAATGAAAAACACGTTAGAAGACCGCGCAAATGGACATGTGAGTGCATGATTCCACTCGTCATGATCACCCACCACACTGCTCATCGCTGTTGTCTCCACAGTCGTTGTCACCATCACAGTGCCAGAGGCTGCGAATGCAGTAACCGTTCTGGCAGTGAAACTCGTCCTCTTCGCACTCCCTGGGAGCTGTACAAAGAGACGGAGGGGACATTATTACAGCAAACCTCTCACCGGTCTTTGTCTCTGTTGACACTGCACTGAAAACGAATGCTGAGTTTTCCTCTCAGACTTGGAGAAAGAGCTCAGAGGGGGAAGAAAAGAAAAGAAATCTGCCCAGAAACAGGCCCGAGTTTCTGAAGGCTCTGGAGCTCAAAGATTCACAGACAGAATATCGTTTGGTTTGATGTCGGTCCAAAAGTCAACCAAGGAGCAGTGAAACGGTGGGCTGAAACCAAGCGCATCTATTCAGTCATTAGTACTTAACTTTATGTATAAAGCACATCTGTAGGATTAATAAATGGTCCATCCATCCATCCATCTTGCGTCATCAAAAGATTTTTTTAAAAAACCCACAAATTGTAAAACCTCTGGGCATGCATAAGTCAAACGTTGTCTTTTATCAGGCTTTAAGAAATTTACATAAACATTATTTTATTGTGGTCCACTATATTCAATAACATACAGTAAACGTCCATGTAGGAAATATAGGTAAAACCATTTCTGCTCCCAAGCTTCTTCCACACAGTTTTGTCGACCAAACTTAACACATCCTATGAGTTATATGTTATAAACGTTTTTCCAGTAGGTTGAACCTCAAGGATGCAGTTTGACAGACGCCTCTCACCAACCTGACTGGAACTACATCAACCCTTTAATCGCACCTCCAAAACAATGCCGTTACCAGCTCAATCGATGGGGGCAGCTCAGCCGTGGGAGCGGCTGGGACTGGGCTGATGGGTCTGTCGAGGAGAGCCAATGATGGATGGATCCTGGCAGGAGATAATCTATAATTTATCTCTGCTGTGTGAGTGTCAGGCAGCTGAGACAAACGGAGGGAGATAAGGAGAGACGGAAGCTGAAGGATGCCCACGGAGCGGAGGTACAAACAAAGAGGATGAAGTTTTTCTTTATTAATGAGCAACGTTTCGTGTTTTCCTTCTGCTGAATGGCTACATCACACCAGAACACCTCCGAACACACAAACATGCCACACCTCTGAGATCAGTGACATGACATGATGGCCTACAGCCAATGTAAAGCTGAATATTTTATGTGTGCTGTCGACCTTTATGGATACTTTTTATTTATATATACGCCAAAGAAAAAAAATCTGGTTGGTATTTTATGCATCGCAACAGTGACAATCTGAGCAGAGATCCTCAGACCAGGTGATAAACTTTATTTCTGTTTAAAGGGGACATAATATGCTTTTTAAAAAAGTTGAGACAGTTTCCTAAGTTCTTCTTAAGACTTGGGCCAAAACACTGAAGAGATAAAGTACAGCAGCTCCTCTTTGAACCGTCTCTTAGCAGCTTTTTTAAGATTTATTTTCTACAGGTGAGGAGATGAGGTGTGCCTTTTTCAAACCAGTTTCACAGCTTTGTTCTCCCAAATTACAGCAAACAGCAGGATAAAGTGAAGCTGGCTGGAGAAACCCGGGGAGTCCGGATGACCCTGCTCCGACCTGGGTTTGTGATGTCACAATACCCTGCAGAGCTGAACCTGAAACAATGATGTAATGTCTTCAGACTTATTCTACATCCACACTAGTCAACATTTATTGCAATACGCAGTTTCCAAATGAAACCGGTCTGAAGCTTAGCTTTATAAATCTAGAAAAATGTAGTGCCTGAAAATCAATCCATAAAAGCTCCCCATCTTACGTTTGCTTATCTGGCTGCTTTTGGACGAGGTTTGTTAGCACTACGACTAGTCAAAGCAACTAGCATGGTGACGTATTCAGAGCAACAGGAACGAGTCAAAAGAGAGTTGTGTCAAAGAGTCAATTAAACCTTTGGCAAAGGAAGAATCTGAGTGCCATCTTTTGTTCACTTTTAAAAGAAAAAGTCTTTAACTGTTGCTGCTGAATCTAAAAGCTACCAGCCCTCAGCTGCAGAGATCTACATCTTTTACATCCAGATGATGTCGCCACTCTGTGGTCATGGTGTTGGGCCCACCCAGAGACCCTCTGATTTGACTCGAGACCACAGTTAATAAGCACCAGCGGATCTTGCAAAGCAAATTTATATTTCTAGGCTAGTCTCATCTCTGACTCGGAAAAAGATCTCCTCAGCCGTTCACGCTCACTCGGATGTGCGCACGTGCGAAACTGAGCTTCATTGCAGATAAAAGCTTTCCACAATTTGAATATACAGTAGTTTACGTTGTTTCAAAAGCAGATTCAAATTTTTCTATTTTTGAGGGTCAAATGTGTTGGAGCAGTTCAACGCCAGGTATCGCGCAACAAAAGTTTTATGTTTCAAAAATAAAATCGTGTTAATGTGGAAACCGTTTAGGTGGTGCCAAATAAACCTATAATGCTGTTATATGGTCACGCTTCAGACACCATAATAGTCATTCAGAAGCACAGAAAAATATACTTCTCTTCATAACTTTTAAACCCCTTTTACTCTGAAAAGAAAAAAATATGCCCCTATTCTGGTGAATATCATTAAAAACCAATATTACATTTGGAGCAGGAAAGCAAGCTTGAGTAGTGGTTGCTTATTATATGAGGAAACAGCATTAATGTCCCCATTTCCTAACCTTATTTCAGTATTTCTGGACTGCATTCTTTTTGTTTGCACACAAATAACCTTTACTGACAAATGAAAGTCGCGTATTCCATCAGTCTGATTGATTTCTTTCTTGGGTTTCACCAACGCCCACCTCCCCCACAGCTGGAAAAATGTCACCTTTTGAAAAAAAAAAAAATGCATTTAAAACCAAAGATGTCCTTTGATGGGCCCAAATTGAAATTTAATTTCCCCCCTTATGATAGACAAATACTCTCATTTAATCAATTATTTGGGTTGCAAAACAAGAAATGATCCTCCCCGTTCCTGTCAATTCTGTCATTTTCTTTCTTTCCATCCGTGAACCAAACAGAAGGAGGTCAGAGGTCAACAAGCCCTCAAGACGCTCATCACTCACGCAGCGGCCCAACGTCGGAGGGCAAAGGCCTCTGGGAGTCATTACCAGGCTCGCTACATGTGCGTGTGCATGTCACACACTGGAGACCTTTTTTTTTTTTTTTTTGAAAGCCCTGTGAAATGTCTTAAACTTCAAGAATTCAAAATGTCTCGTGTTCAAACACACACAGACACACACCTCAGTGTCTGCGGTTGTCTGAAATCTTAACTGTTTCATCTCCAGCCGAGCATGGAAGATCGTCTCCCCATCTCTAAATAATGAAATAAAGCCGTTTCATCACGGGGAGGAAAACATATATATTTGTATCTAAATATATATGGAGATGTGGCAGACAAACCAGGGTCAGAAATGAAGGAAAAGAAAGAAGCATTAAATAATAAGTAGTTTGTGAAACAGCAGAGATGGGGGACATTCGCTGGGCATGAAGATAAAAAATTCATAGGCAGCTTGTAACAGACAGACCCCCCATCAGGAAGTGATTCAGTGTCTGGCTGCTGATACCGAATGTGGGTCAGGAGTGGAGGAGGAGGATGCATCCCTGGATGATGGAAAAGAAAAAAAACAAAGCATTGAGAAGACAAAGAGCAGGGCTGTACCTGCCGCACTCAAACCAGATATGAGATACTGTAGGAAGATACTACGGCGTGATGAGTCCTGCATGTGCTATGAGAGGCTTTTTTTATTCTCTATCGTGCTGCTTCTTATCCTGACATCACCATCTTTATTTAACTTAATAATCCCTTTCCACTTCAAGACAGATGACAAAACAATACTCAACAGTGTGTGGATGATGTAAAGTGGTCATCTTTTGACTTGAGGGATGGCAGCAGCTGCCCGTCAGTCCGCAGAAGTAAAACATCTACAACAACCCACTGGTTTGAAGTTTGCTACACACTTTTTGTGGTAACCAGAGAATAAACCCTAATGACTCTGATAACGTCCGAGAGGTCGCTAAGTGCTCCTTATCAGGTCAAAATGTCACTCTATCATTCCTGAGCCAACCAAACACAAAACACTTCATTAACTTTGGTTGATGGGCTCTTCCACCGGCGCCAACCAGCGGGTTCTCGGGTTACGGCCACAACGCAAACCGATGACCTCATCGCTGCAGCCGCTTCCACGACACGGCTCTTGTAATGGTCTTAAATGTCAAACCACCTAAAGTAAGCGAAACAAATTGCCCTGGCCTTGAAGACAGCATCAGATCACTCTCACTGTGCATTTTAGTTCATCGCGCATCAGCTCAGAAGTCTTACAGTCTTACAACGGCTACGGATACTGGTACAGCTACTGTCACTTCTGGGTCTTACACCTGATCAGTATACAGCTTTGAGCAGCGTGATAGTAGAGCTAAACTGGGTTAAGATGATCAGAAAATTTGCATCAAATGGACCCAAATAGTGCTTAAAATTCAATTTTAAGTTTGCGGGGTAGTTTGGGGAGTATGGTCTGTGCTGGTTGGCTGTCTGCTCCAGAGTGAGACATCTACAAATTCATGAGTAACTGCATTTGAAATCACTTTCATATGCATTTTGAATCTGAACTGGGAACAAACAAAAAAAAGTTTCATCTGGCTTTTGGATGTGCAGATTATCAAAAAAAAGTATCTAGTTAAAAAATAAATAAAAGGTTTGTTAAAAACATAAAACTAAATCAAATCTGCCTTCACAAATCAACCATCAGCTGCCCCAGTAAATAAAATTAAAAAAGAAAATCAATGCATCTTCTTCGCTTTCTATAGTTTATATCAAAACAAAAATACCAATAGAAGAATTTGGCATTTGTTTGGAAAACTAATTTTGTTTTCAATAACAGAAAGTGTGGAAGCTGCAGTTACGAATCCTTTAACTTAACCAGTGAAGCTATGCATTTGATCCATCTTTAGAGGAGAAAGGATGTGACGATAAACCAGTTGTCATTGTGTTTGATTATGACACGACAGATAATGTCACTCGTTCAAAAGCAGCTGAGTCAGCAGGCATGTGAAGAAGTCTTATTGAGTGGAGTTTTAACCTCTTAAACCTCCCTTTAATAAACTCAAAAGTAGACAAAGTGCTTTACTTTTGCAAAAACCTCTCAGTCAGAAACTGGACATGATCTCCATAAATATAAAAATACACACATTCAGCAGGCAGCAATCACGACACATAAATACTACTGGAGAAACAGATACAGTCCTTGTTTCACCCACTGCAGGCCACAATCTCCCTGAACAGCAGCTGAGGGCTATTTTGGGGCAAATATGAACATGCGCACACACAAAACACACACATTTGTGCTGATGGAGGAACTGACCTCCTGCCACAGCGTGTGTGTGCTCGTGTGAGCCTGCACGTTTATGATTGACACAATCAGGCAACAAAACAACAACTCAGTGCACACGGGTGCGTCAAACATCTGTCCACTACCCCCTGGATGAGTGTGTGTGTGTTGTGGGCATCGGAGTGTGACCGATGTAACCGTTTGTTAGGATCTGTACTCACGGCAGTCTTGCTCGTCCGAGTCGTCCTCGCAGTCGTTGTCCCCGTCACAGACCCAGGAGCGGCGAATGCATTTGCCGTTGTCGCAGTGGAAGTCCAGCGGTGAGCAGGTGGGGAGCACTGAAAGCACAAACAACAAGTATGTCAGAAACAAAACAAACAAACAAACAGCAACTGTGCTGGTTGGCAGAGGACAAAGGAGTTTCAATTCACATGGGGGAAAATAAAAGACAAAACTTGAAACTGACTCAGCAGAAATATAGCTGCATCTACGAGAGAAATTATACATGAGAGGAAAAACAATCGCTGTACCATCGACCAATCTGGACTACATATGCATCCGTTTAAAGTCATGGAATACTGGGAAATCTAGAGATGTTCAAATTCCTATGCTAGCATGAGAAATGCACAGATACATAGTATTGTTTAATTTTTTAGAAGACAATTTTCAACTTATCTTCATTGTTTTAAATGCCAGCATAGTAAGTTATGCAATACAGCCTTAAAGATTCCTGTTTTGACTCTGCAGATGGAGACGTCGGTTGTAGTTTTAGCATTATGTTGACAATATGGCGTCATTTCACTGTGGACTGTTCACTGTAGTTTCCGAGGCTGCGGTTTCCAGAGGTGGCACACTTATGTTTTTAAGAAGCTAACAAAGGGCAAGAGGACCTTAGAAACAAGAGAAATTATATATATATATATATATATATGCACACACATACCAAAAAAAAAAAACCCTGAAGCGACAAAAACTAAAATGTTTGGGACCTCAAATTTAATCCAGCACTTAAAAGGTCATGACTACATTGAGTAAGCTCAATGTGTAGAATCTACCAAAAGATTAGGAGTTAAAAATAAAGATAACATGCACAGCGTCCAGTCTCTGGTATCTTTTATCCTATCATCATCTATACCTGCTTCTTCCTATACAAGGCTCACGATGGCCTACTGGAGGTCATCACAACTCTCTTTGGGCAAAGGGACGGGGAACTGACAGGACAGGTTGGCAGTCCACCACAATGCCACAAATTTAGATCAACAACCACACAAATTAATGTTCATACTCCTTCAAGAAATTTACAGTTGCTTATTGGTTCAACACTCATATTTTTGGACTGTGGGAGGAAACTGGAGAAAAACCCATGGAATAAGAGGAAGAACATCCAAATGCCTTTCTGCATTGAGTTGGAAGAACATCCAAACTCCACACAGAAAGGCCTCAGCCAAGATTTGAACCAGGGACCTTCTGGCTGAAAGGAACCAGTGCTGACTATCAAGCTGCTGCAAGCTTTCATTTATAAAGGAAATTTATGCACTTAATCATAGTTTTAACAAAAGAAGTCAAAATCACCCAAAATCAATACTGGTAGGTCAGATCTTTAATGAGATCAGAAATCTGAGTCTGCATGGAAAATTGCAATTGGCAAATGTGTACTACATGGCGTTATTGTTTTATGGATTGAAAGAACAAAGCACTCAGGTTGTCAGGGAAGGTGCTGTAGGTGATTAATCTTTCTGATTTTACAGCCATCACTCTTGTACGGCCACTGGCTGCCTAAAGGTCAAAGTTTGACAAACAGTCTAAAATGCAGAAGGATTTATCCCGTCTGGACTCAGCTCGTTGAGAGCCGGAGCGTTAACTGGACCCAGGCATCCTCATCTCTCCCACCCTCTTACGCGGCGAGCAGCACCGAGCTCAGCTCAGCGCATTCCTCCTTAACTTCATATCCGCTCTAAGTGCAGCTACTCACTATCTAAGCAGAGGCCGAATGACTGGCCCTTTGTCATTTGCAGACAGAGCTAATTTAATTACAGGCTAGAGATGTGAAGGGGGGTGGGGGGGGCAAAGGAGAAAGGAAGGGAAGAGAGGGAGCAGCAACTCTTTACAGTTGGCTCTCACTCGCTTGTCAATAGCAGATATGAAATATTGACCGAGCAACCCAGGCTTTATGAAAAATGTATGACGTCACACAGCGAGTTAACCAGCGAGGCAGACGGGCGGGCGAGCCAGGGCTCAGGGTGAATTAAGTGTAAGTGTTTGAGCGTGTTAGGGTGTGGCTGTGGTCTCTGGGGAAAGCAAAGCCCCACTGACCCACATAACCCTGCATGGATATTACATTATTAAGAGACAAACACAAAGACTCAGACATTCAGACATTAGCAAAGAACTCCCATTTGGCGGTCTTGCTCTTCGTCAGCATCGATTCTGATGAACCTTTTCAGTCCAAATTTGTTTTTATAATGGAAATGTGTATTCACTATATGCCTTCCTAATAATACAACCAGGTACTTTACTTCTCAACCTTCAACTGGCTTTTAGATTCAAGTCATTAAAGTGGCATGTAAACACTAAGAAGATAAATAACATTTTTAAAAAAAGGGGGACAAATTTTCATTTGAGATTGCTCCATCAAAGAAAGAAAATGTTAATCAACTATACAATTCAGTCACATTTTAGATTGCAAGTAGGGTCCTAAATCAGGTCTAAAACTGTTAATGCCAGGTTTAGACCTGGCATTAACATGTGACCTAATGTGTTTCCTGTGGATCGTGATGATTTGAGTTTGATCCAACACTGGGATGTGAGAGCAGACTATAAAAAAAAACCAAAAAAAAAAACCCTTCACCTGTTCCCAAGAATGCATCAAAGGCAACATCAAAGTAAATCATAAATGGAAAAAGACTGTCAGTCTAGATGGTAGTTTTCTCTACAAATCAAGCATGATTGTGGAACAGCAGAGGGAAGACACAGGGATACATTTTAGTTTTCCCAGATATAAGACTGGTAAATGAGGAAAATGTTTAAGCTATTTTGAACCATTAGGGGGATTAAACAGCAAAGAAGAAGGTCAAAAAGTGAAATATCAATGATATACAAGTTAGCTTTAGGGGTTTAATTAATTCGAGGAAAGGGGTTCAAAAAGACATTTCTAAAAACTTCATTAGAAACTCAATTTAAAAAAAATCTAAATAAAACGTGTTTAGACAAGGAAAGGTAAACAATTCCTGTGTTTGTTTAGCCTTCCTCACATATAGCTGGGTTTCAGATCTACAGTCCAACAAAAAAGCAAGTTAACTAAGCTTGGGTTTCTAATTTTAGCACAATATTTAGAATTGCTTTAATTTAAAGTTTATCCAAAAATCACATTGAAACTGTAAATTTTATAATATTTCCTCATAAATTTGAAAAAATTTAATTTGAAAAACTGTTCCTTTTCAGCTGGAAGGACTCCATTCCTAAACACTGAGCTTGGCCCAGATAAAACAAGATTTATGGTGCACATCTTCCCGAGAATTTACTGGCTACGCCACACAAAGTAAAATTCACGGGTTTATTATCTACTGCGGAATATCTGCAGATACCATGAGAGTCCTCTGACCCTGTCAGTGAATGAAATGACCACTACACCACTCCGGGGGCTTTTCTGTCAACTGAAGAAGTTTGACCAGGAGTCAGCAGGGTGATGCCCTTAACCAAGTAAAGAAGAAAAAAGCTGCTTTCAGATATTTTAATAAATAATTGAGCTAATATGAAGAAGAAGAAGAAGAGGAGGAGTGTGTGTGGCTGTAACATGCATGAACACATACTTTCAGACATATACAACAACATACATCCATACATAAACAAACTGTTGATGCACAGGCTAAATAAGCTCTGAAGCACCCAGAGTGCAGAACTGTTTAAGCACACAAATAAGGACAAGGACAAAATGTACAAAAATAAATGGTCCACTCTCTCTCTCTCTCTCACACACACACACACACGCACACAGATCCACACAGAAGGTATGGATCAGCAGGGAGCATGCTGGGAAGGCTGATGAGGTCTCTGGGTGCTTTGATCTCTGTTATCACACGGATTCTGCTCAGCTCAGCGCCGCTCTTCTTACCACAACGGCATTCCTCTGAGTCTGACACACACACACACAAACACACAGCCAACGCAATACAATCCCTCTCAAACAAACATTGCCAACACCAACTTTGTTCACTGTGTGTTTGTTACACTGCAGTAACAACTTTTTAATTGATTAAACTACGTACTCCAGCTGTCTCATCAAACCTGAATTATGTGCAAATTTAACAAACTGCTTACTGACAACAGTATGGATTGTGGAACAAAGCATGAACGCTGCACCGAATGATGCCTCTAAAACCTGTACAACAGCTGCACAACAACATGTGTTGAAGGGGAGAAAGAAATCACATTTCTTGCTCCTCTGATTCTCATTTGTGGGCTTATTGTTTTTTTCTCTTAGTCACTTTCTTTAAATAAAAACAAAAAATACAGTCCTAAATTTAAAAAATTTGGGACACGGTGTTAACCATTAAAAAAAAAAATTGAATGCAATGAAAATTATTCCCCTGGTGGTCCACACTGCTCATCTTTACTCCTGATACAACTTGCCTCTTTAAGATGCTCTAATTTTATAACCCACTGACCTAGCGATGAGTCCCGCTCCCCCTGCAGTTACTGCTGCTGACTCATACAAGCTTTCTGTAATGTTTACAGTTTTATGATGCCCATGCGAAAACCTTGTTCCAAGGTGTTTTAGAGGAATTGTGGACACAAAAGGACCACCTTTTGTTGAGAAGCATTCAAATGGGACTCAAAGTACATTCCCACCCGTCATTTGGTCCACTTCAAACAGACCAGAGTTGTTTTTTTGCTTGGTAAATCCATTCCATGTGGGAAAACAAATACGATCAAAAAACTTTGGTCTAAACATATTGGTTTCGATGCGTCCAAGAGAACCAAATGCAGAAAGCAGACTACAACAAGGCGCATTGTGGGAAACCAAAAGTTCCCCTACATTAACAAATAGATAAGTGATGTTTCTGGTTTACTTTTTGTCTCGTCTTCTTTAGTAATTCTTGATGCACCACAGATAAGGAGGGGACTACATCAATCAAAAAGTCTGGTTGGTTTGACAAAGTCCAATGTGAAAGCGAAGCGGACCAGCTGAATATTCCAACCCCAATCATACTAAGTCTATCACCACTGGTGGGTATAAGATCAAACTTAAATATGTTACGGAGTTCTGATCCCTGTGTAATTGATACTCAACAGTCATTGGCTCATCTGCATCAGTCTTATTGATGTCACTAGTGCATTGCCAATTAGCCTAATTATTTGCCGGATATTCCTCTAGGTATTTGTTTTCATCATTACTTGCTTTTCCAGGATTTGTTACCCATTTCCAAATTTTTTTGAGATGTGTCATAACCAATAAATTTAAAATGATAGTATATTTGCTTCAGAAAAATTTGAAACTTTCAATATTTTGTCAATATGTTCCTATGTTCTTTTGTGAATAAAATGTTGGTTTATAAGATTTTCAAATCAAATATTCTTACTTACATTTTACCCCATAACTCTTTTGGATTTGAAAAATGTTGAGAGACTCTGAGGCCTTTCCAAAACTCTTCCTCTGGACATTCATCCTCCTGAGAGTGGTCAGGTTCACACACTTGTGCACAAAACACACACATACACATGTACTGACCTTCACCAATGGTCTTTTCTCATCCGGGCTACAGAATTCCCACTTGCATTCCACAGACATTCCCACAGAAACACAGACACCTGCAAGTCCCATCATCACAAGTCTGGCTCTTATCTGATACACACACACTGGAGAAACCAGACACTGTAGAGGCTGCAGTTTACATCAGACACTTCTACCGCAGACTATTTAGGAACAAAAAGAAAACCGACCTTGACTGGCGGGTTTTTTTTCCCCCCAAACAATTTTTATATTTTGTTTTTAAAATGTGGTTACAAGGTGTGAAATTGATTAAAATGAGTTGTTTTTCTTCAACTTTGATGCACATGAGAAGATAAACTATATATTTCAGTGCTTAAAATATATGTATACACTTTTTTTTTAAAAAACCATTGTTTAACTTCAGTTGCCTTAAAGTCATTGTACTAGTGAGCATGGTGATTTCTCAATGTCAAATAAAGAATAAAAAGAGTACACATATTGTATATCCACTGCGAGTTAATATTTCAGGTGGAACTATCAGGGATGTGAAGTCAAACTGCTTCATGTTGTACTGACACAGAAAACTATTATTCAAGCTCCTTGGGTAAATATCAAGACTTACAGGAAGATGTTCTGTGAAAAGTAATCATCCTCCAGTTTTTCTCTTTCTATTTTAAATCCAGCTATCAGTGAAGTTCACACAACAAAGGCCATTCCCCTTTCGATGTCTCTGGGAGTGTACGTGTTGGGGGAATTCTCAAAAGCAGTTATTCAAAGCCTGGGTAAATACAACGAAAGCCATCTGCATGGAAAGAGATCCCTTGAGATAACAGGAAAATAACATGAGCATTGAACAAATTCGCTGTCTTGTTTCTTTAAACATTGTCGCCCTTCCAGGTAATAATTCTGGACAAATTTGACACTTTTTGTCTTGTTGCATTGGATGTTTAATAAACTGAAGAACCCAAACAGATAGACCCAAATTAAAACACTAATTCTTGTAGATCTGGTCCTCCTCTTGATTGCAGTAAGGATGTCCATGTGCGACTCCGATACGCTGATGTGCACGTGCGTCTTTAGGAAGATGTATGTGGTCGACTTTAAGTGGCCTCGAACACCAGAGTTAATGGCCTCCCCTTTACTGCAGAGCCACTGAATCAAGTGGCTCTAATGGGACTAATATATCTGACTAGGTGTCACTTAATGCGCTGGCTCAAAGGATGGGAGGATGAAAAGATGAAAGAGGACGGGAAAGGCATAAAAAACAGATGTGGACTCAAGGGAGGATCTCAGAGTCTAACAAGAAGTGAGGAATAAGTCTGAGGATGGACGCAGGAATGTCAGACAATGATGAGTAAACATCGATGAGTGTGAAAACCTTCAACATTTTTCTCCTGCTACTGTGAGTGATAATTTCTTTACTTTTTCTTTTTTCTTTGCACTGTGCCCTTTTCGTCTCCTCCACAGACTGAAAAAAGTCCAACATTTTAAAAAACTTGAATAAAAATAAAACTTTCACAGGATGGAGAAGCTGTCCACTTGTTCACTATGGGGTAAATCTGGCATACTGTAGTGCTATTTGAAATTTCAACAGTAACTTTTTAGTTGTTGGGTTTAATAGTTATGAGGCAAAATAAAAGCAGTGACAGAAAATGGAAATTACATCAATTAAAATAAACCATCATATATGGATAGACCACAGAGCATCAGATTGAGCCACTTGGATCTATGGAGTAACATTCAAACAAAATCCGATTCTTTTGAGTGGGTATATGTATTTACTACTGCTGAGTCTACAAGCTTGAAGCAAGTGGGGCTCATGAAAATTCCTGTGCCAAGGATTCCTGCACTTAGTGAGGCTAGAAAGAGTCTTATTTTTCTGATTTTAAAAAGTATCCCCTTTGTCCTGCCTCAAACTCAACTAATCCTCTCTGTTCCATTTTTTTTCCTCCTTTAGCCTCTTCTCCTCTACTCCCCTTTATTTTCCTCTCATAGTCGACCTGACAGAGGTGGCTTATCTGATTGAATGGAGCTCTGGTTGGTAGCCAGCACATACTTCTGTCCGTCAGAGCAGAGAGGTCCTGCCTGCAGAGTCTCAGTTGGCTGTGTGGCCAGCAGCAGCTTTTGTGATGGGCTTTCCTCATCCTCGTTCACCTGTCCGATAAAACAGACCTCCTGCTTCGTCTCAGTCCCGAAGCCACTTTCTTAAATCCATCGAAAACTCACTGGACAACTGTATTTAGCAAATGTGAAAAGAAATTAAATGCTTGCCAACCTTACAAATTGGTCATTACAATCCAACACATGTAGCAAAACAAAAACATTTTTTAAAAAAAAGGAAAACTGTTAGGTCATCATCTTGTTAAAAAGCAGAACACAATCCAAAACTTCTTTCCTTTGGAAATGTTCTCAATATATCAGACAACTGACTTTAATCAAGGAAAATGGCAGAATTTTTGGACTGACCATGGACATATAGAAGGGAGACGAGACAAATGCTCTTAAATCATAAAACGATAAACACCAAGCACCAATACTCCTTGAAATTTCCAGGAACTTCCCTGACTTAGGTTAGGTATTTAAGTGCTGAGTGGAGGTGTGTTGACTTGCTGGTTGGGTGTGATGTAGGCAGGAGATGGTGTTGATCTCTCAATGTCCCCTTCAAGTTCACCTCCTCTCGTCCTTAACGTGGCAGTGTAAAACAGACACAACCCACGACACCACAGCAACCCTCTCAGCTCCTCCGATCTTCATTTTGACCTTAAAGCTGTTTTTTTAGTATTCTTCTTCTTTGTTGTCAGTTTTTTATTGTGGTTTGTTAACAGTGAAAGTGGTGCACAAACCACCACCACAGGGCATGGAGAGTTAGTTTGAGGAGTCAGTGGGTCCCACTGGATCAGGGCAGCCCTTTGACTGTTCCAGCCCATCACCGGGAGGAACTGAAGGACTCTAACTTGATGAATATTTATGGAACTGATTGTCAGGTCAAATAAGGGAGCTCTTCATAACTTTGTCAAATATAATACTCTTTGTTGAAACTTTTAATGTAATGTATTTTTAAAACAAAAAAAAAACCCATAATAAATCCTCTGTAATTTCAATGTGTTCCCTACAGAATGAGCAATTATTGTGGTCAAAACCAAAATAAATTAAAACAGCATCCAATAAGGTTGTAAAACATCCATTTTCTTTTATATAATCCATGTTACATTTTTACAAAAAATATTTTACAGACATAGTGGTAAGATCACAGAAGCATTTTCTTTTGAACGAGTTCAAGCAGAAAGTAACTCAGAACAGCATGTTTTACTGAATGAGCAGACATGAATGAGTGTGCAAAGGATTTGCAATGCAACCATCTTCACCCAACATTTTTCTCTCCATCACGGAAGATTAGTAGTGAAACATTTGCTTGTTACCATGACAAATCTCTGCTGAGTGCTTGACACCAGAGAGCAACACTCGAGCGCTTTCATCCACGCAACCCACACATTTCTTTCTAGGGGACTGAATGGCAGGAAATACCCTAATGCAATCTAAATATGACATGATAAGACTGTTTGGATTATCTGTCCCAAGCTCAATGAAGCCATCATTTCTTCAACGGTAACTGACATTTTAACACCCATCGTTAGGTAGTGATTAATCTCTGCACATCATACTTGAACTTCTTCCTGGACAAGGATAATTAGGTTTCCAAGTAAAGAAAAAAAAGGATAAGAGGATAATAGTCAGACAGTTTAAATCAACTCACAAGAGAGGAAACACACTCAATATGGGTAAAAGATGGCTTCACAGTCACCATTGGGTGCTATGGCTTTTCAGTAAGTGGTGGCCAACCATTCAGAGATCATTAAAATCTCTTTAGAAGCCTTAATCTTCTAAAGAGCCCAGTCAATCCCATGGCTGACTATCTCTGAGACTTTGCATGCAAGTGGAAATTATGACATGACGGAGATAGATTAAAAACAAGAGTCACCAAAATCAGCATTCTCGGGTGATCGGGGAAATTCACATCAGCTTATTTGCTAATCTGTCAAACAGTTGTCAAGATGTCTTGCTGCGCTTGCACCGCCCTCCCTGAGCCAACTGCAGGACAAAAGACTGAATCTGTGTTCCAGTACAGCTTTGATTGCAGACAATGGAGGGGTTTAAGTGGGGCTCAGGCAGGTAGTTAACATGCAAAAGCACACGTGCACTCCTAAACAAAAAGAGCAGGTTAAGCTAATGTAAACACAGCTGTGGTTGTCTGTCTGGTTAGTACCGAATCACATATCAAACAAGCTCTAAATCAGTGTTGAGGCCGAAGATTTGCATCTCTGCGATAATAGAAGTTTTATTTTTGTAGTTTTTATTTTTGTGGGAAGGGCAAAGCTGCAATTCCTGCAGTGGAGAAGCAAGAAGAACAAGTCTGTTGGCAGAACAACAACACAAAGTCACACCTACGAGTCTGTTGTTGCTTAGTCAGTTTAAATTCGAGTTTCATGAACAATGAAGTTGAAAAGAGCTGACCACATCTATAAACACACCTGCCTCCTTCCAACTTTCGCCTGCAGCAACGACCATTATTCATGAAAGCTGTCAGTCATTATTTTCAACGAGTCTGTTAATTTGCCAGCCTACAAACACAGCAACAAGTGAATACCACAAGTTCAAAGAGCCCGAGGACACGTTTGCAAACTGTTTATCTTGACTGGGAGTCAAAAAAACCCAAAAAAACAGGTGTTACTGTGGCGTACAATTCATTTAACTGCAGGAATATATACTAAAAAACTAAAACGGTGAAGTTCCCAGATTTATTGCCATTACCTTCCCATTTTCCAGAAGCTACAAAACTGTTGCCAGTCTTTCCTGATGCTATGGCACTTGAATATCAGGTG
>JAOWBL010002399.1:0-12903 GCA_028564865.1 Zenarchopterus dispar | reverse complement strand
CATTACCTTCCCATTTTCCAGAAGCTACAAAACTGTTGCCAGTCTTTCCTGATGCTATGGCACTTGAATATCAGGTGCTGCTATATTGCAACATCTCAGTGTAACTTATTCCTGTTCAGTGTTCATGATTGGTTATTTAAATACAACACATCAGAAAAGTATTTTGTGAAGAGATAATGACTGAAAAAACCCTGATACACATTTTAACTTGCAGACTTTTGACACAGGACTACGACCCATTTTTATGAACCCATTTTCCGAATAGATGTGAAAAGTATTCCTTTCATAACTGCAAAGAAATGGAAAAATAAGCCACAAAGTGTCAACGAAACATTTGATGAGAAGTACACAGGTCTGAAATTGTATTACTGTCAGATTAAGACTGCTTTCACGTTGCACAAATTTCACTGACATATTCCTGTGCTGCTCAGACAGCACGACGCACGCTGTTGTTATGTAATCAGGAGTCTTGAAGTAGTTGTGGTGTTCACATTACGTGACTGATCATAGGCAGTAGGAGGCAACAGAGTGAACACATGCATAAGGGGAGTTTTATTTAAAGATGAATTGTAGAAAGAAACAAGTTTAAGCAATCACCCTTCTAGTCAGATAATGACCAAAAAGAGAAAAAAAAAAGCATGAAGAAGAAGAAGAAGCTTTATTTGTCAGTGTACATCTCACGAAACACATTAAAAGTTGTCCTCTGCTTTTAACCCACCATGAATTGTAGCACCCGGGAGGCACCCAAGGGTTAAGGGCCTTCTTCTGTTACCAACCTGAGGGACTGAACCTGGGTCCTTCATGTCCAAGCCCATCTCTGTAACCACTAGGCTATCATTCCCATTTATAATTAAAAATATATGTTTTTAATATACATTTAATTTGAACATTTTATTTAATAATATATATTTGTAATGATGTAATATGTAGCTGCCTCCTCCTACTGCAGTATGATACACTGTGTTTCTCTGAAAGCTTACAATGAATCTTTCTACTGCTTCACAGATTTCCCAACGGGATTTTCCTGCCCTGCGATAACCTCATCTGATGCCTTGCTCCCCTTCTCCTTGATCACAGCTCAAACAGGGAGTGACCCGATGGTTCCAGATATTTGAGATGCTGGACATCTGCCAGCCAAGGACAACGGCTCTGTGACGTCTTTGTGCCTTTGAGTTGTCCAACTGAACATGAACATAATGTGCAGAGCAAAGCGAGCTTACTGCAGCAGCTAAAAGTGCAGAGGGTCACAAACCAGGTTACTTATTACTGCACTGTTTTGTTGCAGTAATTAAAATGCATCTGTTATAGTTTTGGGTCCAGAATGAGAAACCTGAGTCCCGAAGTTTAGGTGTGTTAATGTTTTGGAAATGCCTGTAGTGGAAAATAGGCTTGTTGCAGCCATTAATGCTGTGGTAACATTTTCTTTGCATTGATTAAAACAGTGAAAGTAAAGTTCAAAGTAAAAGCTCATTTCATCTTTATGAATTTGGTAAAAGTACAGACCAATGGAAGTCTATTTTTTGTTATTGCTCTAGAAAAGTAAAATACTGAATTGATCTGTCTTTATTTTTAAATAAGTAGTACTTTGGTGAAAAATATCTCACTAAAACTGGCAAACTATATATTTTATATATTTTTAATGATACAAGATATTATTGGAGAGATTGATCTTTATCTTTCTAAGTGTTCCTCCCATTCCTGCCCATTTACAGTTAAAACTGGACATTACAGATTTTTCTTCCTCTCAAGGGTGAAAAGCTTGAGAACTTTTTCCCCCCTCTCTCTCTAAATTCCAGCCAAAGGTGACAAAAACTCTCATTTACTCACTTTACTTTACACTTTAGAAGATTTAAATCACTGTGAATGCTGCATTTAATTGCACACAGCCTTTAAAACCTACTCAAACAAGTCTGATCAGGATTTCTAAAGACGATAAAGCCAGACCCCAGGCTAACCACCTCTTTGTTTCTCTCTTTACTTGTGTCACTTTCTCTGGCCTCAATCAGCTTCTAATCATGTCCTCTTCTGTGTGAACAAGTGTGCCCGGCTGGTTTACTGAGCGGGGAGTAAATATTTAGGAGGAGGTAAAGCAAAAGACTTGAGCAAGCATTGGATGAATAAAGAAAGGGGGAGGATTATGCTAATGCGTACAAACAACTATGGTCAAATACTGCGACAGAAAGAGAAGCAACAAGAGGAAGAAGAAAGAGATGGGAGAAATTCAACCACATGGTGAGAAAAAAATGAGCTAGGAGTACAGGTTTCCTATGGCTAAAGGGCAGAGGAGGGAAAAGATGAAGGGAGACAGAGAGAAGGAGGGAATGGGGTCCTAATCTCCTCTGCTCCTGCTTTAAGATCAGTTGAGCTCCTGTGGTCACAGCTGCTCTGTGATTGGCTGAAACTGCGGAGAGTGGTGGATTAAAGCAGAGAGGGTACCTCTTTCCCGGCGCTTTATATTTGTGTGAGAATTTGTGGCAAGGCCCTCGTGAAAGGACACAGTGGGCATTCCTCACTGGTTAGTTGATGGGACTAGTTTTAAAATCTGACTAAAAACAGCCAGAAACATTTCTTGATTTCTTTTTTTAATTAAAAAGCCAAAATCACAAAAGATGCAAATTTTCAACATCACAATACTGATGGGCTGGCTGAAAGGGCCACTGAGTAACCATGACGACCAGAATTTTTGGTCTTTTTCTCATGAATCAAGAGTGCATGAATTTTAAATGAATGCTTAATAAAAACAATATTTAATATTAATCAGCTACAATCATTGCTTAATGAACTTTTGCTATCCCTTCCACTGCCCTTAAGGGTCTTCTGTGGAGCAAGTGTATTTGCCACAGCATAAGCCTCCACCCATCACCTTCATCTATCAGTTTCTTTTTCCCTCTGATCTGGTGAGGTCCGACATTGTAAAATGAGCCACTATTAAAAACCACATCCATAGATCTTGTTTTGTAACCAGACGACCACATTCCCAGCTGCTTGGCATTAGGGTGCATGTGGAGGTCGGGTTTGGAGTCCTGGTCCCTGATTCTTGATGTCAGCTATGCTTTAAACCTAAACAATTATACTTGTCAGCATTTGAAGTGGATCAAAATATTTAATCAAAGTTGTTCTGAGGAAAGAATGGATTTTGTTCAAAAATCTTGCAGTAATGTGTTTTTGTGATAAACTTCTATTGTTGACTACTGCAGTTAGTAAAATGCTGTTGGAAGCAGAATACTGTCTTTTGGTACTTACTTTCTTTCTTTCTTTAGATGTAAACACAAAACGTATCATGGATTTCAGAAAGATCTCTTTGGATGATCTGATGTGTTAGATGAAGAATACAGCATTGTGACCAAAACTGCGCAAAAAATGCCAGAGATTCCCGAATTTTTTTTCCCCCTCATACACTCAAACCAGAAAGTTATCCAGACCTCTGTCAGCACACAGTAGATCAAAGTTACAACAAGAAATAAGTTATCCTGCCATTTAGTCCTGTAAAGATACGATTTCAAGATAGATTTAAGGCTGAATTAAATCTGAACTCGACTTGACATGGCACAACAGTTTTGACCAAAAGAAGAGTTAAGAAACGGCAACTTTAATACACCTGTGTTAAGTTCACAACATTTTTAGATTGATTTGCTCTAGTTGCTAGGCAACTGACTGAAAAAAAAATTCTTTGCCTTTTCATTATCTTTCCATCAATGTTGGATGATTGTGTTTAGAGGATTTCCATACAAACAGCAGTAATCCAGTATAAAAGGTGAGTATAAAAACCTGTGATTTGGTTTCTTATTACAAAACCAGAATGGGCAATTTCCAAGATTTTGGAACATTTACAGCCACCAGGTCCCAAATCACACAACTTCCTCTCACGGATATAATCAACACAACACCACCTGGAGGTCCGGCTGTGTTTCACAGATATCCAGAAAAGCATCCAAAAGTTGCTCCTAGCAAACATGTCTATAAATGTGTGGCTGCTGGAGCTTTCAACACACACCTACCTCTCAAACTTCAGATTTCTGTGAAGCCGACAGGAAACCAAACCTCAAGCAGCGCTTTCAAATCACACAAAACAGAGAATTTCCTCTTCCATTTCATCTCTCACACGCACCCTTCAGTGCACCTACTCTTTGCACCCATCTCCTCACCAAACAAAATTATTTACTCTCTTTCCCCAACTTCGACCACTTTCAACTCGGCAAGACCTCAACAGTTTGCTCGTGTATCAGTGTGTCTGGGTGCACTTACATCACAGTGAAGCAAACGCAGAGGAGGAATAAAACGGAAGGCTGACCTCGAGGATGAGGTTAAAGACACCAGAGATAAAGCAAAAAATTAAAAAAAAAAGCCTTTATAAGCATCCTTTATTAGTGCGGCTTGATTAATTGCATTACCTTGAACCAGGAGAAGGGGAGGACGAGGTCAGGAAAACCAAGTGGCAGAAGACAGAATTATATGTTTTCTGCAGAGTTTAAAGAGTCGCAGTGAAAGCTGTTATGGTGACACGAATACATTAATTGCATAAAAACTGTCTGGCTTTTGCTTCTTTTCCCTTTTAAGCTCAATAAAGAATTCATAGCACATGGAGAAACAAGACGGTAGGAAACTGGAGTGTTTAAATCTCACCTTGTAATTTGAAGATAGTTCTTGATTTAATCACATTCTTGGAGCAGAGCAATGACAGTAATGTGAAAAATGTTACTCTAACAGCACAAATTATGGCAAAAGATTGCAATAAAACAGCATCCAGCACAACAGCTGGTGGTTCAGTGAGTTTTAGTAGATCTTGCTGTACACCTACCCATCAGATGAAAACTATTTTCTACTTTTTCAAGTAGATTGTGAAGAGAGCAAGGAGCACAACATGGGGGGGGGCTTCTATCCCTAATCATTCACTTTCCACTTCTAGCTGCATAACCATGAGCACAATAAGCCCTTAGAGCAATTTCCACAGAAATAATCTTTAATCTCCTGATGACGGTTTAAGGATGTAAAGATACGGTTATGAACAAATCTTGAGTTTTTGGCCTAAAAGCAAAAATAAAAGGTGTGCTTGTGTGCCATCCAGAGCTGAGTTCAGCCAGCTGTATTAAGAGGGGAAAAAAGGAAGATGGTGTCATTAATTTGCTGAAATGTGTGGGACTTATGTGTTCATTAAACTCCATCAAAGATAATTAGTTTTCGTCCTTGAGATGTGTGGCTCAGTAACAAGTCGTCTACTCAGGCGAGAAAACCAACACATCTGATGATCTCGGTATCATCACAAGTGCATGTATCAGTCAGAGACCATCTTTCTACTTCGTTATAACCTTTTCTCCATCTTTTGAGTCAAACGTTTACTTGTTATGTCTGCTGCCTGCATCGCGTCACACAATGATCGTCTCCGTCACCGTTTCAGATCTTCTCGTTCAGATTTACTCAGTTTGGGTTGAGCAGTGGGGTTTGAAAATTACAGTCTGCCAGCTTCACAGCTGAACAAGTGTGACTGAGATGAAGATGGATCGACAGCCTGGTGCAGCTGTTTGCACCAAAATGGTATTTCTTGATCTAACCAACCCTCAGACATCACTGTGATATTGGAGCACAGCAAGATAACAGATACCTGAAGTCTAAATGAGTTTCAGACACTGAGTTTGGGTTTGTCTGTGTTCAGTCTTATGCTTGTCCTACGAGGTGGAGGAGGGGGTTGAGGGGGACTGTCCACTTGAATGAGTAGTCTGTTGACACAGCAGCCACTAAAAACTTCCCAGAGTTATAAAATGTTGTTCTCAGAGTATTTTGAAAGTTCAAAAGGCATAAATCCGTAATAAACTGTGACATGTCTCGGCTGCATTTCAAACCCCACAGAGAACACAGCTGACAGATGAAAACAGTTTAAAAATGCAAAGAGCTCCCGTCACACGTTTAAACATTAAGTATTTGACTGAGAAAATGTTCTTTTTTAAATTTTTTTTATAAAAGAGTGTTATTGAAGTCAAAAGTGACAAAAATTTCATCTTGGACTGCTTACCTAAAATACAGAGATCAGATTTTTCAATTTCAAGCAGATCTGAAACTTGCAAAATTATGTTGCACATGATCATAGACTGAAAAATGAGAAACATACAAATGCACATGAAGCATGGTTTCACATGCATGAAGCTTAAGGTCTCGTAGAACTTGAGCTGCGAGAACTTTGCAACATTGTTGGCCAATGAGCTGAAAGTGGAGATGAACCAATCCACCTTTGCACTCCGATCCGATTCCAATACATGCCTGCCAAAATTGATTCCGAAATCCAGGAGAGGGTGTGAATGTTTGCAAAAAGAATATTTGCAATAAAAGAGCAAAAACTGTGGAAAAAAACACATCTACATTATCCAACATTTCTAATTACTAGAAAACAACAGAACAACTCAAGTAGGGCGATAGCGATACATCACGTGACGATTCAATAAAGATTCATAAATGTTCAAAAACAGTTATTTTTCATAATAACTAAATGGCAGGGGAACACAACCATTGCACATGGCATGAAAATAGAAGTTGCACATGCCACCCAGACACCTTAAAGAATGGACCAGGGGAACACGGATGGCAGGCGCTAGCTCTTTGACTGCAGTTGAATTATGTCCGTATCAATCACAGATACCAATACTGGATCAGTGCCACTTCTAGTCGACAGTTATGTGGCCTCCAGCCAAAAAACGTCTTTTCCCAGCTCAATACGAGTCCTGGGAACCAACAGCAGGAGCGGATCACAAGAACTGATTCAGGACTCCCTGAAAAATAATCTTGTTCTTTATACAACAGTAAACAGAGCCCAAGACTGAAAAATCGAATTAGAATTAAAAGATATAAAGTGAATAAGGAGACATCCAATAATCTAAGACGATAGCCGTTTGTTTCATATGATCCTGGAAATGCACTGGTATAGACCTTTAACTTTAAATGCTTTTTCTTGAAAGGTAAGATTTACGATCACCTGGAAGGATAGCTCCACTCAGTGTGGTCCAGCACACACACACACATATACACACACATACACACACACACACACACACACACGTCAGCACAATTTTTACATGCTCCTCTTATTCCCTCATTAACTCCTCACCATTCCCTCTCTGGTCTCAATACAGCTATGAAACTTTATCTGTGGGATCGCAAGCACAAGACACCAAGGCAAACGCTCACTCAAAATGCACACACACACACACACACACACAACGGCGACAGCTCTAAACTACATAACTTCCACACAATCTCCACATGATTCTCACATTGTAATTAGATCGCTTCATAGAAACATTCGGCCTCCGCTCCCATCCTCCTGAGTTTCACACACTCACACGCACGCAATCCTCCAGGGTGATTCAAAACAGTTGCTGTTTGTTTGGAAATTGTTAAATTGGTATAAATGATAAATGCATTAAAAGTTCAAACAAAGTCTGGATGCCACATACCACAGTGCTTTAATTCAGAGGGAAAGACGTGGTCCTCTGTGCTCCTCTGTGTGCACTCATTGTGGTTCTGTGTTCTCATGGTTGCTCGTGTCTGCCGATCTGAACCGTGGAAACCGCTTTTCCGTCCGTGCGCTGGAGCTGCACCTCCGATAATTCAATTCTTTGCCATGTTTTGAGAACGTTGTTAAAAACCATGAAATTTTGCTCCACAGTTTTACAATTTGACTCGCTTAATTGAATCAGTGTTGCAGAAGTCACGTGGGCGGGCACAGAAAAATGCAAACACACTCGCCTGTGCAACTGTGTGATCTGCAGTTAAAAGTCTTCTACCCATACACAGACAATTCATCCAATTTACTTCATCTCAGGTAGTAAACACATACTGAAAAGTCTTCTACCTGATCAAATGTCCTTCATTCAGAGCAGTAAATCTAAAACTAGAGCATGAAAATACATGAATATTTGATATTTAGAAAATTGAGAATTAGCATCTTTCTCTGATTAATGCATCTGGCCCTGATCACTTGAGCTACTCACAGTATCATGAACCTCTTCCACAGAGAAACTGTACTGTAATGGGCTGATTAAGTCTTGATGCCTCGATTGATGCACCAGCAAACTGCAAACTGCAATGGGCAAAGAAAAGCACAATCAGTGCAGTCTCTTATAGAAATCAGAAGAAAATAATCTTCATGATTTCCTTGGGTTTTAATCAACTTCCCACAGGTAATGCTAATCAAACTGATTATTTTGTTCAACCGACAGTCAATCCACCCTAAAAAATCATTTTGGAATTCTCCCAAAACGAAACAAACATATAAAAATTATATTATAAATGAACCAAAATATATCAATTCTTTTTAAATAGAAGTGTTTTGATATGTTTCCACAGACCATATAAATCCAACCTCACAGCCCAACCAGCAGGTTTTCTGACCAATGCTTTTGAAGAGTCTCTTTTTCATCCCTCTACATGACACCATTTTGGCAGGAACTGATGCCACCCAAGTTAATCCAAAATGGGGAGAAAGGCAAATCAAGCAGGTCCTAAATAAGGGTTGAACATGCTTTAGTTATTTTAGCTTGGCTGGGTTAGCCTAGACCAATCTATGGTATCTGCAAGGCTAGGTCAGCTTCTGGGGATCATGGGCCAAAGCTCGTTGGTTGCTCAGTGGCTAGGCTGGCTGTTCACAGGCCTAAGCTGGTCAATAGGTCAGTCAGTCACTAGGCAAGATAACCACAAGATGAGCTGACTGCTAGGCAAGGCAGTTGCCAGGCAAACTGGTCGTTGGATACTCATAGTCTCTCGTAGGTTAACCAAGCCCAGCAACCTTGAAAATCATAGTCAGTGCATCTTTTTTAAAAAATGAAAAGACCAGAGGATCCAGCTGCTTCAAGAGGTAGAAGCTGATGATCTAGAGACGCTCCAGCTGGCGTCTTCTGGCTAGCAGCCTTCAACAGGGGGCTAATATAGTTGCTCCAGATTGATTTACAAGGATTCAACCCCAAACCCTTCCAGGCCCACCTAAAGCCGGTTGCAGCGGTCTGGGTAATACAGTTCACACCACAACAGGACATATTATCTTTAAAATAATGTTAAGTCTTTCTTAACAACAAAGAAGTCAAGTCCACTGAAGGTGTCAAATATCTTAAAAGACAGCAAGCCATTTGACAACAGATTTAGACTGTGAATAAAAAGACCACGCATTTAACTTTGAGTATATTTGTGCCTTTATATTATTTTACTCAATGAGGTCCATAACATTTTCAAATTTTTGAATTTGCAATCTCATCTTAATATGTGTTCACTTAACTTGGCCAGATGTGGCCTAGTTAATCACTTTAGCTGTTCTACACTTACAATTTTGAAAAAAAAAAAAAACATCCCTAATTCAAAAATGCATTACTTAGCAACTGTATTGCTAACATAATGAAATGACTTTGGGTATTCTGCTGTGAGAAATTATTCCTTAACAGGTAAGTACATTTGTGCAGCAATATTTTCGGTGGCTGACCACAACAACAGAAAGAATCCCTGTGACATGAGCAATGCGGTTACAAGATTAACTGGACTGAGTCCAAGAGAACGATTGTCCAGCCACAGAGCGATAAAGCAGCCGATCGATCATACAGTACTAATGGATTAGGAAGGTCCAGCTAGATGCTCTGATATCTGTCAGCTGCTTCCACGTGTCTCTTTGAATAAGTAACACACTGCAAATCAATATGTGGCAATCTGACTCACTAAACATTCAATTGGCCAGAAATCAATAACACTTAGCATCCCCTCTCCCAATCCTAACAAGCTTAATGCGACAGAAGAAGAGTGATGGAGGAAAAAAAAAAAAAAAAAGAAAAAAAAAAGGAAAAAATATCCACACAGATACACAAACACAACTGCACACTCCACAAAGAGGATGGGGAAGTTTCCAACAAAGGGGCAACATCTCCTGAAGAGAGTAAAGACCCTCACAGTGATGCTTCCTGTCGATACACTGAAGTGTAAAAGAAGAGCAGCGAAGATCTACACTTGACAAACTGACATGCTCCGCAAGAAAATACTCCTGTCTGCCTCTGCTGCCAAGACTCGCCTCCAGGCGAACTTGATCTGGTGCCAAAAGTCACTCAAGCATTGTTTTTTTTCCCTCCGTTTTTCATGCTTGGGGCACAAAAGGAGAGCTCTAAGAAATAAAACCCATCTGACCAGTGAGCAACTCAACATTTCACTTGGTGATGATGGGATCCATATGAGCACAATTACCGATCTTTTTTCTATTTTTAAAAAAAACGTTTCTGCAGCAATAATGGAAAAAACACAACCTAGGCACACTTTCATCTTTATACGATATTTCAGAAGTCATACAGGTATGCAAAGTCACAGCAGGCCGCTGCCAAGAATAATCGCTATCTTGGCTGTGTGGTCGGTGTTTTATACCTTCCTCAGGGGGCCCGTGCAAAATATTCAGTGGAAAATTGCAAATTTATTTATTTGTTTACTTTTTTTACTACTTTAAGTTGTAAAGAAGTTCAAGCCTGATTTAAACTGACAAAAAAAAATCTAAATGTAAATTGCATCAGTACAAATAAACTATATCCTCATATTTATCACCCCAATAACTAACATCTGGATTTCTATTTCGTTTAAGTGCGAATTCAAAAATGTTTCCGCGCTGGTTACCAACAAATTTCAAGTAATGCAAGTTAATTTGGAATGTCTGGAGCCCTTTTCTTATAATTTTACTTTGATTTCAGAAGATTTTATCAGAGCAAAATTTTGCACAGCTGTTCTTGTTTATGCACGGTTTAACAACTGAGGAGCTTGGATGCTTAAGGGGAAAAAAGAAAAAGTTGGTGGAAAAACGTGAATATGAATCAAATGGTCCACAGTTACACAGCTGCTTCAAACCTTGTTCTTTTAGCTTCTATAAAGTATTTTTATGCAATATACACTCTAATGACAGCAAGCAGTACTCTTGTTTCAACATTCACTTCATAAAAATAGTTAAAAGTCTCAGTTGAAGGTCTAACAGTGACATCTGCTCTGTGTCATCCTGGTACACCAAATCAGTAGCCAAGCTTCAGAGATATGCCAAAAAAATACTTTTAGCATGCTACTTTTACCAGTACATAATTATAAAAGATTTGTTCTACTTACCTCGTACTGATGATTCCAGTATTAATGCATGATTTTTTACAATTTTGAATAAGACTGGATCACTCCTTCTGTCATGTTGTGGAAATTAGTTAGGTGTGGAGTTGTTACTTCTGTTTAACAGCTTTATATATATAATTTGGTTTTTTTTGTTTTTTTTTTACTTTATAACCTACCAAGTTATTAAGCCTATGGAAAATTACAATCTGTTAAAAATGCAGAACTCTAATCAAATAAAGTCGGAGCACAACACCAATTGATGATGTCTCACACACAGACTTGGTCTTCAATCGGTGTCTAAACACTAGAAGTAGATCAGTAGGATCAATTGAACACAGTAGTTTTCAATTTGACAAAAGTGGAATTTAATTAAGTTCCCCTTTTATATTATTTTCCCCCCACCATGCTTCTTTTATACAGGTCGAACAATATTATAAGCTGAATAGATAAAATGTCAGAGGAGAATAAATCAAGAGAAGAACTCACTGCATCCGTCCTCGTCACTGTGGTCCCCGCAGTCGTTGTCTCCATCACACTGCCACTGGGCTGGGATGCAGGTACACTCGCCGAATGCACTGACCGCACATGTGAAGTGGTTCCTCCCACATGAACACTCGGCGCTGCCCTGAGCTCCTGAAATCACACAGAAGGAGAAGTTGGAGTCAATCATGATGGAATTTCGATCAACTTGTTACAATTTGAGACTGAAGCAAAAGCCTCTGAGCCCTTCTTCCACATCTCACTCAGAATAAACCCATATATCAGCCCCGATGATCAAAATGCAGATTTTTATGACTGTGTGTGACCATTCACCCTCTTTGTCCACTCCATACATGCTGCATGTGACTAAAGTTCCAGGAAACCAGAGTCATGTGCTGAAGAGTGTCAGTGTATTGAGGTTTGATGAGATTCTTATTCAGTTTATGCCGCAGCAGCATATTCAAACTTCCGGAGGCTCAGGGCACTTACAGAAATAACTCAACAGCTGAACACATTTCACATTGTGTGTAGAGATTAAAAGGCAACGCTTCTAATGCGAACAGTCTTCCTGTCGTGTCTGCAGGGCGGGAAACTTCATTTGACTGTAAAAATGCAATGATTAGACAATTTAACAGATTAACCAATCTCCAGAAAATTGACTGGCCATTGTTTTAGAAAAATTTTACTTCAGTGTGCTCCCTCCACAAAAGTAAAAATAAACGGAATAGATTTTACTTTCCTGTGGGCTACAAAACCCTTTCATTACAGTCAATACACAAAGAACTGGTTTGAGATGAAGGATGGGCTCTGAACCAACCCTCAAACAACCTCAAACAAAACCGGACTAGTACTTCTGAAATCATGAGCCTTGCATGAATATTGAAGCAGCAAGGCAATGCAGGGCATGCATGCTTCTCTCAGCTTTCTTTTTCTATTATTCTGCAACTTTTAAGGAAAAAAATAGTTTTTAGTTCCAAGTCTGTGGAAATGAGGCCCAACTGTCAAATTTCAAGTTCTTATTTTTGGGATTTAAATTCAACTCAGAGGACAGTCGAGTCTTCAACTTTTTAAAAATGGACACAACACATGTGTGAGGGTTTTTGTTTTTATTAAGTAAATCTGTGCATGTTTTTATGTGTGGACACACTGTGAGATGTTTACATCTGAGATTTGTTCTGATAAGTAAAACTGACAGTTTTTTAAAGTAGTGGTGAGAGATTCATTTTGTGGACATTTCCCCTGAAGGTTCATCCTATAAAAAAAAAAAAATATATATATATATATATATATATATATATATATATATATATATATATATATATATATATA
>JAOWBL010002398.1:0-13738 GCA_028564865.1 Zenarchopterus dispar | reverse complement strand
TATCTATCTATCTATCTATCTATCTATCTATCTATCTATCTATCTATCTATCTATCTATCTATCTATCTATCTTTATATATATATATATATATATAAAGGAAAATTGATGGATTTAACATTTAGATTTATACATTTAATTACATTTAATATTTATCTTTTGTTGTATTGTAGAATGGCAAAATCAAAACAAATGTAATTGACAAGATACTTCTGGACCTAACGGTACAGACAAATCATATACATACAGAAAAAAAAACATACAAATCAAACATACATTAGAATTACATTGTTGAAGATTAACTATGCCATCAGATTCTGTTGAAAATGTCCTTTTTGGGCCATTGATACAGTCTTGACTTCAGTTGCTTTCAGAGGAGCTTGTCGCTGTCACAGCTTCATGTACAACAGCAAAAGTAAAGACTGTGTCCTCAGGTGAGGTTAAAGATGATCTTTTTGTGTAAATAACAGTGATGTAGTGCAATAAAATCATCAAACATAGGGTGCCAATCTGATGTCAAAACTATTTAATAAAGAGTCCTTTTAATCAATGGTGCTATGGTTAAGCCAACTAATGGGTGCTTGGGACAGTAAAATTATTATTATTGTGATATGACAAAGTTGTGAGAAAGCCCCATGGCTGTGTGCTGGTTGGAAACGTTATTTTATGGCTGGAAGGTTGCTGGTTTGAAATTCAGTTGAGGTCTTTTACATGTTGCCTGTATGAGTTTAATCCAAATACACCAGCCTCTTTCCACAGTTGCGAAACATGCATTGTTGATTGATTAGTGATTCCAGTAGTGTGGGTGAGTGTGCGCTATTTGCCCCTGTGTTTTCCCTGTGATTGGCCAATAACTCCCAGGGACCCAGAGATTGAGTTGGGTAATAAACGCATAAGTTAATACATTCTGTATGCTATGTTCATGTCTATTGTATTCTTGGGCTATGTGCATGCTTTTTATAAAAAAGTCCAAGCAAAATGGTAACTATCAACCATGTACCATGGCTGTCTTGACACATGAACATTATCTGAAAAATGACCAACTTCTAAATGCCATTACTTTATCAGACTGATGAAAACAATTCTACTAGTTTCCATCATGGCACAGACAAAAGTCACAGAGTGACTTTTGTCACTAAGTAGCTGACGTCTCATCATGCTGTTCCCAAACACCAACCAACCAGTGCAAAGTAGAAGAAAAACACTTCTGTTGCTATGTTAATTTAAATCCTGTTCCCACGAGTTGCATCAGGAACATTATAACTACCAGTATTAATAGACCTGGGTGCATATTGCATTGGCATACGATTTTACTTCACAATGAATACTATAACTTCCTCCCTCAGGCAGTATGAGTCAGTCCATCTACTTTCCCCACTTCCCACTTGGAATAACTCCAACAACAAGCCCTGGCATTCAGCATAAAAGCTCTGTGTGGTAGATAAACAGAATACACTGAAACAAAAACAAAAAATTGTCAAGGACAATGAGATGTGAGTTTGTTGCTGTTGGACTATGCACTTTGGCCTTTAATCTAACCAGTGTAGAAACATCAGTGTTGTAATCTTGATTATAAAACCCTGTTATGGAAACAAAATCACCGGGAAAGAACTTTAATGGTTTGCTATATTTGAAAATAGAAAAGCTAAAAAACGGTTGGAGAGTGGAAGAATTGGAAAGTGAGACAAAAGATGGTCTAAACTCCTGTTTATTTTTTAAATTATTACATAGAGTTGGGCCTCATATGCATGTACAGGGCAGTGATTCTCGTTTTAAGGTATGCAGATGACTCACTGAACCACATAAATAGAAATCAGACTTCAGAAGCTTTTATTGTTTAACATGTAGTAACAAAAATGGTATTTATATCCCCATATGTCTGAGTTTATACTTGAGGAAAATGATTTACAGAAGAACCTATCAGTAAATAAAGTTGTTGGACTACATTAATAACATATATTTCTTGCAACCAGGGGAACATGGGAGTGCCCAAACAAATTTTTCATAGAAAATATAAGACCACATATATACAACTAAATTTAAATAATTATTTATAATATATTTATAATAATAATTTTTACATCTACCAATAAAGTGTCAAAAAAGAAGTCAAAGGTGAACTGAGAACATAATTTTAAATTTTGTATTTTGTATTGTAGTACTTGGGCTACTATGCTGTGTCAATGTTACCATAAACACTCAGCTTCTGAATTATTGATATGGACAGTTCCAATTGGTGGTGACATAGGGGGCAGCTAATCAGTTTCAAATCCTCTTGTTAATTAACAAAAAAAATAAATAAATAACAACAGATGCACTAGAAGGGGAACAATGAGACACCCCCCTAAAACAGGAATGATTTTGTCATAGTTCTATATCTCATGAGTTTTGTATTTGGTGTCACAACTGTTTGGATGAGGTGATACACAGACCCATCAGACCCATCAGAGGTTGCAGAGGCAGACATATTCCTCCAGCATGTCACATTGATACTTTTCATTGCTAGAGGGTTTGCTGTTTCCCCCAGCACAGTCTCAAAAGCATGGAGGAGATGCCAGGAGATCTGCAGTTACTCTAGGACAGGTGGACACAGCTTAACCCACCGGCCGGACCAGTATCTGCTCCTTTGTGCAAGGAGCACCAGGATTAGCACTTCCAGAGCCCAACAAAATGACCACCATGAGCCCACTGGTTTGAATGTCTTTGACCAAACAATCAGAAACAGACTCCATGAGGGTGGCCTCATGACTTTGTCTTTCATTTTTCATCCAAGTGACTATTTTATGTAACAAAATGATTGAAATTGACATAGACAAAGATTACAATAACCTTATCTTAGTATTTCAAACTGGCTTAGCTGTCTCAAGTTTGAAGGTTGCTTTCTTCACATTGCATTTTTCACATCTTTTGATAAATGCTCAACACAGTCCAAATGATTCTCACTGAAAGCAACTTGGGGGTATCAGTATCATGCTGAAAGACTCACGACATATGACTGAGGTTGTTGGGCTTGGTCTCAAATTCAATTCAAATTCAAATTCAAAAATACTTCATTAATCCCTGACGAAAAAAAAAAAAAGTCAGTGAACAGTGGATGCTCAAGAATGCCTAAAGGTTTTGAGAATTCATTCAAAAACCGTGCATTTTCAGTCCTAAGAACATTTTTCTAGAAGCTTTGTGACTTGTGAGCATGAAGCAAATGCAAGTATGTTTTTATTTATTTATCTATCTAACTATTTTCTTTTTTTTTTTTTTTAAATTGTGAAAACCTCCTGGGCCTTTTTCCATGGGGGCCATAGTTTTCAAAAAGTACCAGATGAGAGAGTGATGTATTTTTGATGCCGGGATTCAGATTGAAAGTCTTCAGATGTTTTCCTGAGTTCTTTGTCATCTGCAGCTGCAGAACTCTTCAGATCAAATGAAGGACTTGAATTTCCAGTTCCAGCCATATCCTGGGAGATTGGCTGCAGCTCTAAGAATTTTATAAACTAGCCATAACATTAAGATGACTAATGGGAAAGATGAGCAAACAAAGCTCATTTTGTAACAATGCAATATCTTGCAAGTAAAAACTACATCTAGGCATTGACGAGAATTTTGGCACGTCAACTACTTGAAAGTTTTTGCAGGTTAATCAAGATCAGCTATGGGCCTCTGTAATGGAAAATTCCTGTGATCACACAATGAGGGGATTGTGTTAGCTAGTGTGAGGAAACACAGGTCTTGAACAACTTAGGTTTGGGAGGAACAGAACGGTAACCTGTGAACTTTTAACCTGTAAACATCTGCTATGCTCAGTAGATAAAGAGAAAGAATGGTTTACAACAAAAGTGTTTACAATGTCTTTACCCTACCTCCTCTACCTTTTGGGGTGATAAAAGATTACCTGCTGAGCATCCTTCTTTATCTGACCCTCCTACTCCCCTCTCCCCTTTCAGGTGATAAAAGGTCATGAGTTTCTGTGTATCTCACACTCAACTGTCCAGCTTGACTCTCGTTGCAACTAAAATAAAGTAATAAACTTGGAGCTCACTGTGATTGTGTTTTTGGTAAAGAAGCTTTCTGTGCAATTATTAGAATTGCCAGAACAATTTGGCATTGTCGGTAGGATTTCATGAGTGTGACTTCACTGGAGACGGGCCCCGGTGACTGATCATCCTGAGAACAAATTACCTCAGCCCTACCACAATTGACTGAAAAGGAGGGACCGGGGTACACCTTTCCATTGTCGGCACATCGCTGGAATCCTTGGATCTCTCCCTAGGAGAGACCAGTCATCACGACACGGTGAGCTCCTTTCATGTTGGACTGTCAGGAGGAGTTGGGCTGAGTATAAAGGAAAATAAGATTTGGAAGTATTAGAGTGAATATGTAGACCTGAATGAATTTCACCTGTTTCTCTCCAGGGATGGGAAGGTTAAAACACAGCTTTCTCCTGTCAAATTTGTGTCCCATAAATCTTGTGGGAAGGGATCCAATGTGTGTACTAGGGCTGACAATCACATCAGGTGCCAAAGGTCTTCAAATAATTCAGGCCTTATCAGATCCTGAAGAAGGTTATGGTGATTATGAATATACCATGTTGAAGTATAGTCCTACCACTCCATCATATGCATCATATGGAAGGGGATTTACACTGCACATCTTTCTTTCATAAAGGTGGCCAAGATCCAGAATATGAAGAGTTTTTTATAAACAAAAGTATGACAAATTGACACATTTCTCTATCCAAGCCATCTGAAGCAAAGTGGCATTGGATGGGCCTGTTTCTTTACAAAGGGGAAAGAGCAATTGATTGGAAGCCTACCTCTGAGGATATGTTCTATTCTCCTTGTTGGAAAATGTTTGTCTTCTAAAATTTCATGAAAATTGGTCATGATAATGAAAAAACAAATTTTCAAGAAGAAAGAGTCAAGAGGTGTATAAGAAAAAGTTTACAGCCATTCCCACTGGTACAGAACATATATGCAGTGGGTCTGCAGAATGACTAAAAACAGATTTGCTCAACATGTGACTGGTTGCATGATTATCTGATGTTGTCAACAGGTAACTTCTTCTGCATCTGTTGGGGAAATTTAAATGTAGTTCAAAATTCAGTCAAAAATGAAAATAATTAGAATGATCAAATTATTACATTATATGAGTACATTTTTATGTGTTAAAAATGTCATTTAGAGATATTAAGTTCACTTTTTAGTGGATCAGCATCACTTCACTGAAGATTTCTGGATGACTTGTAACAGTTTGTTCAGAACCATTGTCCTGAATGTTTGATTGGCTTTAATGTTCTGCCAAAGTCAAATGCCAAAGCTTATGATAAAAGAAGTAGCTGAATTAATCAGGTCTCAGATTATAGCAGTCAAGTGATATTTAGCTGTCAAAAATGTTATTTTAGTTGACTCTCAGAAACACTTTGTTGCTATGTTCAATATCACAAATAAACTTCTAAGATGAAATAACAGGACGACCATGTTTGGTCTCCAGATGTTTTCACTTGGAAGAGCAGTTCTGTCATGAAAACACCGGATGAAGTGCAGATATATGAGGTTGCAGAGTTTATTGATCCACTGAGGCCTTTAACAGCATTTAATAAAGAGAATGAAACAAAATAAGCAGGGTTTTATGATGCAATAGTTTGTTCAATCAACTGTCCAATACACTTAGTTTTGGTTTGCACTTGAGTTTAATGGCAAACCCTACACCTTACATAGTTGTGTCAAGGTGCTGCTCATAACAAGGTTTCTAGGACACCTGAAGCAGAAGAGCTTTTATCTCCTTGAAACATGGTCTTCTCTCAGCTCCAGCTTTGGCTTTGCCTGATTTTACAAAACTCTTTGTTCAAATTGTCAATGAAAAACAAAGGTTCATGTCATCTGTTCTCTTACAGCACCATGGTGACAGACTATGACCTGTGGCTTCTTCTTCTAAACTGGTTCCTGTGGCTGCAGGCCTCCTTTGCTGTCTTTGAGACGTTGCTGCTGCAGAACAGGTTGTTTTAACCTCTGGAGACATAGTAGGGTATTCTTCCTTGACTGTGATGGTCCCTCACTCTGTCTCAATCATTCTGTTAGAACAAATGGTTTCTCACCTTTCTGCAGCTAGGTGGCTGAGGTACTCTTTTGTCCTGTTGGACATGCCTGATGTCACAGTTCAAAGATGTACCTCTCTCAACCCAGCCTCTCTACTCCCTACAGAGGAAGATGGTGAGCCTAATTTTTGTGATCAGGTTCTTTTAGAGGTGTGTACTGCTTGCGTGGACCTTACTGACACACCTCTCCCTAATCCTGATCTTGTTCTTTTTGTGGATGGCTCTTCCTCATGTGATCCCTCTGGGGAGAACTGTGTTGCACTTGCTGTGTGTTCTCACCATTTTGTTCTTTCTTCTGGCGCTTTGCCAGGGGATGCTTCAACAGGTTATCTCTGTGTTGTTTACAAAAGGGTTTACCGCGGTGGCAGAGAACTATTGAAAAAAATGTCTCATTTGCGCGTCTAACAACACTGGCAGAACTCTGAATGTGACTCCAGCAGGCCACCCACAACCTGACCAACCCTTTGATTGTTTAATGATGCACTTTATAGAACTGACTCCATCAGAAGGGAAGAAGTACTGCCTTGTGGTAGTAGACATGTTTTCAAAATGGCTTGAAGCTTTTCCTGCTAAACATGCTGACAGCAGTGCAGTGACTAAGGCCCTGCTGACAAAATGGTACCCATTTTGTGAACAGAGCGCATACAGAGGTGAGTGAGAGACTGGGATTTCAGATCAAAACTCACTGTTCCTGTCATCCTGAGTCAGGAGGAGCAGTAGAGAGAGAAAATGGTTCATTGAAGAGCAAAGTGGCTAAATGTTGTGAAGAGACTTGGCTCCGATGAAAAAGACGTTGCCATTAATCCTGATGTGTTTGTGCATGCGTAAATGGACTAGATCTAACTTGACTCCTTTCGAGATTCTGTTTGGATGATGACCCATGACTAGAATTGAACCCCAAAAGTGGAGAGCTCTCTCCACTGACGTGTGTGGTGTACTGTCAAAATTTGTCCAAAGTTTTATCATAGGTGCAGACTAAAGTAAAGGCGGCCCTGCCAAGACCAGCAGGTGGCCCCCTACATCCTTTGCAACCTGGTGACTGGATTCTGGTGAAGGAACTCAGTAGGAAGCACTGGAAATCCAAGAGGTGCCAAGGTCCATTCCAGGTGCTCCTCGTTACACACACTGCAGTGAAGGTTGCTAAAAGAGCCACCTGGATCAAAGCCAGCCATTGCAGAACGTTTTTAAACACCTCCTGAAGGCCAACCAGAAACTGGTCTCTCAACCACAGGGCAGAATAATCCCTGAGGCCAGTTCCAGTGAGAGGTAGTCTACAGCCCATGATCTCCACTCTCACCAAAATAATCTCTGGTGGCTAGCTGCATTCTGTATAACCACCAAATGGGTAAATACTAGTTGTTATGTCTGCTCCATCAGCGTCTCTTAATTAAACAGTAGCAACGTTCTTGTGAACTTGAGTAAAACAGGCTCAAATTTCTGATGGAATGGGAATTGCTAGCTTACTTATGGTACTGTCTTGTGGTATTGTTCCTCTGGTAAAATCTTTTGTCACTCACATGATTAATGTTACAATGCTTTTCTATACTCTTCTGTCAGTAACACAGCTATCTGCCCCTCCTTTTCCCCTGGACAAAGCAGGTAATGCTAGTGAAGATGATGAAATTGATGCTATGGAATTTTTTGGAACTATAGTCATATATTGTAATGTCTGTCTTTCTCTTGCTTTGCAAACTTACTCCTATCTCTAGTTATTAATTTTCATTAATTTTTTATTTTTGGGTGTGATTAAATGTTAGATTTCATTTTTAATCAAAAAGGTGGCGTGTAATGGAAAATTCCTGTGATCACAGACTGAGGGGGTTGTGTTAGCTAGTGTGAGGAAACACAGGTCTTGAACAACTTAGGTTTGGGAGGAACAGAACGGTAACCTGTGGACTTTTAACCTGTAAACATCTGCTATGCTCAGTAGATAGACAGAATGGCTTATGAAAAAGCTGTTTACAATGTCTTTACCCTACCTCCTCTCCCCTTTCAGGTGATAAAAGGTCATGAGTTTCTGTGTCTCTCACACTCAACTGTCCAGCTTCCATGCTTTACACAATTGACTCTTGTCGCAACTAAAATAAAATACTTGGAGCTCACTGTGATTATGTTTTTGGTAAAGAACCTCTCTGTGCAATTATTAGAATTGCCAGAACAGCCTCTCAACATATTTTTTAGGAAGTGCTCAAAGAGTTTGAGGGGTTCATTTGGTCTCTAAACTACCCAGAGAGCAGTCTTATGGAACCTGAAAGCCTATTTGGGAATGAGTCCCATCCACAGACACTCCACCTCACAAGCCACAGGGACCAAAGGATCTATTCTTCACATCCTGGTAGCTGACACTATAGGACAACTGCAAATGGTCTTTAACCAGACGCTGACTTTGACAGATCTTCAGGAAGCACAAGGAGGATTTACTTAACACCAAGTTGAAAAGGTTATAATTGTCTTTCTTTATAAGATATGTGACTGAAGTCCTTGGAACAAAGCTATACTATGTTTACAAGGCATGTTTTTGTTTGGAAATATTATAATCTTAAGTCGATAAGGCAACTGAGTGACTACTGGCCACTGCTAGGGTTGATGGATTGTTCTCTTCAATGTGAAGTGTTGATTAGTATCTTCCACATAACTAAGGTGAGGTCTGCTTTAAATACAGGCAGTGGCACCATTAGTGACACCCCTAGTCACGGCCTCGCTTGGTGAGCTGACATCATTAGTAGCCACTGCCAGAACCTTAATTGTCGTTTGGTGTTTGGCTGAAATGACTGTTGTTAGCTGTATGAACTCCACAGACAACTAATCCCACTCATCGGAGTGCTGAGTTTGCACTCATGTCACGTAAAAACCACTATACACCTTCTTTCAAATCCAAGGCTTTCTTTGTTGACATGATAATAAATTCATTTATGCTTTATTAATCTCACATGGTAATTTTTAAAAAGTCAGTCAGTTACTATTAGAACGTCCATACAGAGTTATTGTAGTGAATTATATTTGTTGGCAGGGATGAGTCTTTATAGTTGAATTAAACTGAAAAATACTTTGATAGTTGTGATGGTAAACTTTCAGTCCCTCTGTGAGTTCCATAAGAGCCCATTCACTTCAGACCAGTGTTGTGTCTGTACAGCTTGGGTTTAGGTGTCTTACACATCTGCAAACAAGCTGATTTGAGATGTATGTTTTGACCTTTTTGCATGGAAAAGATAATTAATTCACTATGTCAAGCCATACTGCCAAGTCTTTATTACATTATTTCAGTCTTACCCAGGTATTGCAGTCACCTAGTGGTTAAAATGTTTTTATACAGAGATATTAGATACTTTCCCCTCCACAATAATAATCTATTAATAGAAATTATATTTCTGCAGCATAACTAGAGAATAAATAAATACATAAAACAGTGTTGGAAACTATTGGAAACTTGTAGTAGAGATTTGAAGTGAAGCAGAATCAGAGATGTGTTCTAAATCCTCAGAGATGGCTATGAATGATTCTTAAGGATACCCAGGAAAAAAATAGAGTTGATGACGTCACAAACGACATCAGTTAATAGATTCATTACTTAAATGATAAAATAGATGAATGGTATGTGTTTCAGTGAACGTGAAAAACCTTTTGAGCAAAGACAATCCCTGCAATTTTGTCTGTTATGTTTTACATTTCTTTGGCATTCCTCTTTTCACAATTGCTTCATTGGGTTGAATGGAGGTCTCTTTTAATTGATTAATTTCTGCATTTTTGAATTTGAATTGAATTTAAATGTGGCCTTCTTTATTAAAATAAAAATTCCTTCTTTTTATCCTCACCAGGTCTTAGAATTTGGTAACTGTATCCTAAGATGAAGACATAAAGTTTGACACTCTTCCTTATTTTGCCTTGTCGTGATCATTTAGATCTTAACTACAAGTTACTGGATGGATCAGTTTATAAAGGTGTGAAAAAATGTGTGAAAAATATTTTAAAATGTGTGAAAAATAATATTTCACACATTTTTAGTTGACACAATTTCCACATTTCCACAGTTTGGCCAAGAGTTTTATGAACTCATCCATCCAGTAACTTGTAGTTAAGATCTAAATGATCATAACAAATAATTTGTGATTGTTGAACTTGCAGAATCATATTTTTTTTTTCTGACCTAACCCTAATCCTTTGCTACCAGTTCTGTTTTTATCGGAACCATTTCAGTCACGCATCTCGACACAGCGCTCCTTTCTCTCTTCTTTTTCCATCTCATCAGAATGTTTCTGTTTGCCATTTCTTTCTGTTGTGGTCAGTTCCATTGCTGATGGTTTCTGGTGGGGGACCTCCCTGCTGTTCAGTGATGTTACCAAGTAGCACGCAATTTAATCGATGTATGACTCAAACTTGGAGACTGTTTTGAACTGGGTGTGTTTATGTTTAGGTTAAGCCTATCTAGCTGGACAGGGGTTGGTTCAAGCTGCTACCTGCTTTGCATCTGCTGACTCACATCTCTCTTTCGGTTAAACTAACATTATAAACAGGGTTGAGTCTGTTTTCATATGTTTTTATGTTTTCTTTTCATGGAGTTATCTTTGCAAATGGGAAATTTTGGTGGGGACATTTCACGTTTTGGAATGCTGGAGAAAATGAATGATTTATTTGAAATGCTAAGTTCAGAATTATGTAAGAGTTACATGTAACCCATGGGTCGCATATTTAACAGTTGTGATAGAGTTGAGATTTTTCCTAGTAATAAATGATTTTCTAAAATCATCATCTACATACTACAATCATCATCCTACACTAGTATAGGAAACATAAGGGAGCTAGGCAAGGATGTCCACTCTTATTTATTCATTGTATTTGCAAACCAACTTTAATATAAACTATATATCCAAAAGTATTCGCTCACCCGTCCAAATAATCGGAATCAGGTGTTCCAATCACTTTCATGGCCACATGTGTATAAAATCAAGCATTTTTTTTTTTTAACAACTATTTGTGAAAGAATGGGTTGCTTTCAGGAGCTCAGTGAATTCCAGCGTGGAACTGTGATGGGATGCCAACTGTGCAACAAATCCAGTCATGAAATTTCCTCGCTCCTAAATATTCCACAGTCAACTGTCAGCTGTATTATAAGAACATGGAAGTGTTTGGGAACGACAACAACTCAGCCACAAAGTGGTAGGCCACTTAAACTGATGGAGCGGGGTCAGTGGACGCTGAGGCACATAGTGCGAAGAGGTCACCAACTTTCTGCAGAGTCAGTCACTACAGGCCTCCAAATTTCATTTGGCCTTCAGATTAGCTCAAGAACAGTGCACAGAGAGCTTCATGGAATGGGTTTCCATGGCCAAGCAGCTGCATCCAAGCCAGACATCACCAAGTGCAATCCAAAGGGTCAGAAGCAGTGGTGTAAAGCACGCTGCTACTGGACTCTAGAGCAGTGGAGACGCGTTCTCTGGAGTGACGAATTGTGCTTCTCCATCTGGCAATCTGATGGACGAGTTTGGGTTTGGTGGTTGCCAGGAGAACAGTACTTGTCTGACTGCATTGTGCCAAGTATAAAGTTTGGTGAAGAGGAGATGATGGTGTGAGGTTGTTCTTCCAGGAGCTGGGCTTGGCCTCTTAGTTCCAGTGAAAGGAACCCTGAGTGCTTCAGCATGCCCAGACATTTCGGACAATTCCATGCTCCCAACTTTGTGGGAACAATTTGGAGCTGCCCCCTTCCTCTTCCAACATGACTGTGCACCAGTGCACAAAGAGAGGTCCATAAAGACATGGATGACAGAGTCTGGTGTGGATGAACTTGACTGGCCTGCACAGAGTCCTGACCTCAACCCAGTAGAACACCTTTGGGATGAATTAGAACAGAGATTGAGAGCCAGGCCTTCTTGTCCAACATCAGTGTGTGACCTCACAGATGCGCTTCCGGAAGAACGGTCAAACATTCCCATAAACATACTCCTAAACCTTGTGGACAGCCTTCCCAGAAGAATTGAAGCTGTTATAGCTGCAAGGGGTGGACCGACATCATATTGAACCCTATGGATTAGGAATGGGATGTCACTCAAGTTCATGTGTGAGTCAAGGCAGGTGAGTGAATACTTCTGGTATGTACAAATGGACTCACCCTAGTCAGTCAGATGTCACCTGGTTGGACATCAAAGAGGAACTATGTAAAAAATTCCAGATCTCAGATATCCCATTTCTCATTCAAATTCACCAAGAGTCATCCATATTTCACAGTAATAACGATGGGAATTTTCATGTTACAAACATAACTGTTTCAATTTCTGATTTCAGTCATGTCTGGAATAACCCCGACTTCATAAGCAACAACAAATAATCAACTTTTGCTCTTAGGCTGGTAAGGGTATCACTCATCTTAAACAAATCTTTCACTCGAGTTGTCTGGGATCACTTTCCTATCTTGCCCAGGAGTACAGCATCAGGAACAGTCAGTTTCTGGAATATCTACGATTGAAATCATCAGCTGAAGAAAGAAAAAGGTGTTCTGAAATAAAGCTAATTAATGTTGCAATAAAAAAAATCCACATTATTGTTTGTAATTTTCAGAAGTTTTGTTTTTAAGGTACACGATGGATGGAAGATTTCATCCCAAGTCCAGCACCAGGAGACTCTACATGAAGTGGACAGAGGGAGGCTGCATATTAGTGAGCCTCAAAGCCATCATCCAGCAGGAAACATGAATGACCCAGGAATACTTCAAGAAGATGGCCCCTAAGAACAGGCTGCAAAGTGAATGCCTCAGACACCAGGAATCCTGTGAGGAAGGAGATGTGGAAGATGAACCATCATGGACAGAGAAGCCCTTGCATGGTGGGTACCATCGACAGACTAAAGAAGTGGCTGACATTGAGAAATCCTATCAGTGGCTGGAAAAATCTGAACTGAAGGACAGCATGGAGGCATTGATCATGGTAGTACAAGAACAGGTCTTGAGCGCCAGAGTGATAGAGGTCACGGTCTATCACACCAGAGAAGACCTCAGCTACAACAAAGACCAGGTCTGTCACACCAGAAAAGATCCCATCTGCAGACTGTGCAAAGAAGCCTCAGAAACAGTCCAGTACATAATAGTGGGATGCAAGATGCTGACAGACAAAGCATAGATGGGACAGCACAACCAGGTGGTTATAGTGTACAGGAAACTCTGCACTGAATATGGGTTGGAAGTCCCAAAGTTGAGGTAGGAGATACCTTCACAGGTGGTGGAGAACCAAAGATCCTGTGGGACTTCCAGATACAGACTGAACTCTTCCATTAAGGCCTCTCATAGATGGTGTGATTTGACACCGATGTACCTTGACTTAAGATTTTCCCTTGAATCTCTTTGGAAGTTGTTCTGGGCTCTTTGAGTATCATTTTTTTGTCAGGTCTCCTCAGTTTGTTCATTTATCATTTTCCTCTTACGGCCATGTCCAGGGAGCCAAACCACAGCCCCATTGACCCTAAACTTCTGAATGAAGTTTGTAATTGTCATCACAAGAACATGAAGCTTCTTGAAGAAGGTTCAATTCAGTTCAATTTCAATTTTATTTATATAGCGCCAATTCACAACAAAAGTCGCCTCGAGGCGTTTCACACTGCAGGGTAAAGATAAAACAGTGTTACAAGGAAAATCCCAACAATCCAATGATCCCCTATGAGCAAGCAC
>JAOWBL010002396.1:0-13742 GCA_028564865.1 Zenarchopterus dispar | reverse complement strand
AAAGAATGAAAGGAAGTCTGAGCCGTGTAAACCTGCGGCTATATGCAGTTTATGTAATGTGTGTGTGTGTGTGTGTGTGTGTGTGTGTGTGTGTGTGTGTGACTGTGTGTGTGTGAGAGAGAGAAAGTGTGTCTGTGAAGGATAATAGGAGGTTTTAGGTAAGCGGGTTTGGAGGGTCACAGACTGTCATCAGACTGATTAAACAACTGTTTAAAATATCTATCAAACATTAACATTAATGCTAAATACACAGCTAGAGGTCTAAAAGAAAAAACACTTCGAAGATTCTTGATTCTTTTTTTTTTATTGAAAGCCAGACGTCAGTGAAAAAATGGTGTCATATTTCACTGACTTGAAGTGATATTTGATGGAAAGTGGTAACAGAATCGGCATCCCAGAAAGGTCTTATTTGACTCTTATTTTTGAGAGGCCTGGAAGGAGTCTTTGTTCATCAGTAGAGATGGCTTCAACAGTAATTTGCTCACTTCAAGAAGATATTTGATTCATAAACTAGAGTTAGCATCGCAATCTGTCAGAACTGTCATATGGATGGCAAGCAGGTATATATATTTTTGACATAATGTAGTATTAAATACAATGTTTGTTAAACTTCAAAGATACATTTAGACATCCACTCACATGTCAGGAGTCTGTTCACTTGGCTGAAAAACTGGACAATTGTCATCATCACTACTGACTAAATATCACATTGCTACACTGATGTCTAATATTATATTTTAGTGCAACTGTCCTCACTCAGTACTCACCACAGCGAATGCCCTTATTCCCTCCAGCTCCTTATTTACCTTGAACTACATGCACAGAGGCATTAGATGTTACCTAAGGGCAAAGACTGAGCGGTGACGAGTTTGATACCGGTAACCTGGGACGCCCATTTGTCCTTTGTGCCGGGACATGGCCGTGTCGTCACTGCGGCCAGCGCGCCCTGCGTCTTTTCTCCACAACTCAGAGTGGCTGCTTCTAATCTGGGCTGCCAGGCAGAAGGCCAAGTTTCCGCCTCGCACAAAGCTGACTGTTTGTTTCCTGTCGTGACTGTTTTCTTCCTGAGGTCAGCAGGTTACAGCAGACAGCAGGCTGCACAACTTACCGTACGGAGCGCAGAACTCCCAGGTTCAGTAGTTAATCAGCATTAGTCTGGTGGCCGAACCTGTGATGCGACTGTGCCACTGACATCAGTGCCAGAGGGTTAGGTAACAGTCTGAAATGACACCGCGATAGATTTGGCCAAACATGACACCTAATGGGACCAAATGTCAATACCGCAGTAAACAATAATATCAAAGCCTTATTTTTTAGCAGTGACATTGCAGTAATAGTGTTGGTCTGTCAGTAAACTCCAGCTTTGTTGGTCACATGACTTACAAGGATGTTTTCCTGTAATTAGGGATAAGGAGTGAGGCCGAGGTTGAGGTGAGGCTTTACCTTCACATCTTAACAAGCAAGAGTGGATCAGGATTAAGTGACTGGCCCATGCTGTGACCTTATTGTGCTTCTCTACTGTGCCAGATAGTTATGAAACTCTCCAGAGATAGAAGCAGAGTTGAACTTCTCATAACCAGCAGGCTTCATTTTAAGAGTTTAGGAGAGGTAGGCATGTGAGGTTTAAATATTTGGGGCTTTATTTTTCTCAGGGTTTGTTTTTTTCACGTTCACCAACAGGTGTTTTAAGAGTTGAAATAGCAGAACAGCACCAAAATGCACATTAGGTGACTGCAAGGTTCCTATATCATCAAATTTAGTTTTTTTTTTTTGTTTTGGCATTCAGACATAATAACAACTAGAAAACCCCAAATTTTGATACCCAGCTCATGATTGGCGAGGCTCTAGTTGCACTGCTACTAAACACATGTTTTCAGGTGAGAATAGGCTGTAATTATCAGTCATGCAGAGTGGCTGTTAAGCATTTTAGCACTCTTGCTACTACGTTACAGTATATGTTGTTAAGAGTTTACAACTGAACGCCAGACTTATAATGTCTAATTAAAAATAACTACATGTCTGGGAGTCTGTTACAACTATTGCACTGTTGTTATGAAGGCTGTAATGGAGCAGAAGTGACATATGTATAGCTGGCTCTGCATCATTTTTATTTGTATTTTATAATAATAAGCTTTTTTCTTTTCTTTTTGCCCTGCCAAGTTTTGTTGTTTAACATTGGCAGCTTTTTATTTATTCCAGGCATCAACTGGGCATCAACACTTTCATCCTCTTATAAGAAATACTATCTTTCCTTCAAGTCCTTTACTTTCACTAAGTACTAACTCTGTTTACCTACTACCTGTGTTTTTTTTACCTAGTTATACATTCATAGTGCATCCTCTTTTCCTTTTGTGTTGATCTGCAACCTCTTAATTGCTTTTTCTCTACTCTTCCCCTCTGCCCCATCCTTCTCTCTGTACAGCTAATGAAGCTCCATGGCCGAACATCGGTAAGAGCATACCAGACTGGAGGACCAGCAGTCCAGAACAGGTACTGTTTCTATCTTATACACAATTGCAGTGAGCAGTCCTGATATTTTACCAACATTTAAATATTCCATATTTTCCTGAAGGCTGCCTGGAGGCTCTCACTTTGTAGTTCAGTGCTGCGCAGGATTTGTGTGTACATTTTGATTTAAAATGTCTGAAGGGAAAATGAGTGTCTCAGGAACAGTCATTGAGGCTTTAGTGAAAAAAGAAATTATACTATCTAGCTGAAGTATTTGTCTTTCCCAGCAGCTTCCTTCTGGTTATGGTACCTATCCCAGCGCCACGCACCAGGCAGCAGGACATCACTGTGCAACAAGCTCGCTGCCCCGTTCTGCCCCCGGTACGCTGGGCTGGCCCCGATCCAGTCCCACTAATGCCACTTCCTCCTCTTCATCATCGTCCCCGACTTCACAGCAAATACAACAGCGCATTTCTATCCCTCCAAATTCTAGCCAAGGTGCTCTAAGGCCTCTTCTTTATTTATGAGCAGCCTTTTTTTTTTAAAATTCATTTGCTAAAAGTTTTCTGTCATGTTATTTTCTGCTGTCAGGTTCTTCTGCCTCTTCCCAGCCGTCTCCACTGTCCACACAAACGGAGCGCACAGACCCTCCTCCAGCTGTGGCTGTACGCCCCTACGTCCCGGACCACCCGTCCAGGCCACAGTCCCCCAGGAAGGGCCCCGCCACCATGAACAGCAGCTCCATTTACAGCATGTACCTCCAACAGCCTCAGGCCAAAAACTACGGATCTCTCAGCAACAGGGCCACTGTCAAAGCAGGTAAGTAGCATAGTTCCAGACTCTGTCTCATTTTCTGACCCAATATATGCATTTGGAAGTTGTTTTTAAATTGTCGGCAAAAAAAAAAGAACAAATCACAATTTGTACATTTCTCTCCACAGTTTATGGTAAACCAATCCTCCCAACATCCTCCTCGTCGCCGTCTCCTGTCCCTTTCCTTCAGGGAGGAGGAGTAAAGGCAGCAGGAGAGGATGTTACAGATAAAGAAGGAGGAAAAGGAGGAGGAGAGAGTATTGATGGGAAAATCGTCCCTCCGCCTAGTGTGGACAACATCCCCCGTCCACTCAGTCCCACCAAGCTCACCCCAGTGGGTAGGTACAAGAGATGAATCAAGCTGGACCTCAGCCATAATTACAACTTTTTAACCCCATACATGAGATTAAGTTAAAAAATAGCATACCTTCAAATGTTGTGCAATGCTAAGTTCTTATTAAAAATGTTGCTCAAACAACAACTGTTCATCTAGCTTATAAAAAATAAGCAGATCATAGTAAATTTCATGCCCTTCACCAGTAGTGACCAATATATTGGTATCTTCAGCGATAAATTAATTTTTCTTAAGAGCACACCCTTAGAAAACTATGTTTTGATACCAAATTGAACTTAAAACACAGGTAACGACCTAAGAAAGACCAACAGTTGATGAAGTTTTCAAGAAAACAATGGAAGAAGGTTAGCTGTCCATATAGTCGGTAAAATCTTTTAAATTCCCTTCTCTGCAGCCCACTCTCAACTACGATATCAGAGTGATGCCGACCTGGAGGTTCTCCGCCGACGCCTCAGCAATGCTCCCAGACCTCTCAAGAAGCGGAACTCCATCACCGAACCTGAGGGCCCACAGGGGCCAAACATACAAAAACTGCTGTACCAGAGGTTGGTGATACAGTAGTTTGTACCTTTCCAAAGAGAATTTTTAAAAAAGATATATCAAAGCTAACACAAATATGCTTCTATGATGTTCAGGTTCAACACCTTGGCAGGAGGCATGGAGGGAGGCTCAGGTAAGGCAGAGAAATATGATGTTCAAGTGGCATTAGCTAGTTAAAAAGATGACACATGTTTAAGACCCTCTTCCTCGTTTCAGGCAACACGTTCTACCAGCCTGATTGTCTTTTGGGAGACATGGACAACATCCATTCAGCCAATGGGAGCGGAGAGCCTGGTGACAAGCACATCACTGTGGCGGCTGTGGAGGCTGAAGGTCAGAAACCAAGCTCAGACCCCCGCCGCTTGTCTCCTCCCATTGTTACCATAGAAATGTCCAAAGAGACAACAGCAGCAGAAGAGAGCAGCAGCAAGCTGTCTCCATCAACCCAACCCAGCTCACCCCCCACACCTGAGAGGCCAGAGGAGCAGAGCAACAACAAGAAGAGAGGATCGAGTCCCATCCACAGCTCTGAGGGCCACACACCACCTTCTCCATCACCTCCTGCGCCACCTTCATTGCCAAAGGTATACATAAACACTGGCTATTAGATTAAAATCTGGGTTCATAGGGAAACAACATTATGTGCTGTTCTTCATACTCTCATAACTTAAGTTTCTGTCAGCAAGAATCTGTTACTGCTACCGAAGCAAAAGAACCATTCTCTGTAACATGTCAGTTAAAGCAGGAAATGCTGACTTAGATATCCCTTTCTGCATTGTCAACACTTTTGGTTTCTCTCTACTTCTGTGCTACAGGCAAAGCGAACCAACCTCAAGAAGCCGTCATCAGAGAGGACGGGGCATGGTCTCAGAGTCAAATTTAACCCCCTGGCTCTGCTGCTGGATGCTTCATTAGAGGGGGAGTTTGATTTGGTACAGAGGATCATATATGAGGTGAAATATACATTATGTTGTTAAAAGTTCATTTACAGATGTGCCGGTTGCAATTTTCTTTTTGCTGATTTTCTTTCTGAGAACTAAAATCATGAACATTGACTTGGCCAACAATTCAGTATAGCAGAGGCTGCAGGTTGCAGTTTGTACAAGCTTTATTTGTAGCTTCTCAGCCTTTTGTTAGCTTCATTATTCATATTAATAATCATGGTTGTTGTCCTAAACTTTCAGAGTCTTGTTCTTCCTCTTTTTTCCATTCTTTCCTGAACTGATATTGATAGTATCTGTACCTAAAGCAATACTGGTGAGGACCAATCAAAGGAAAATTGCCCTCCAAATGACTGATCTGTACATCTCTTCACTCAGTGTATTTCATTTTGACCATAATAGTGTCAAGATGTATTGAAGTAAAACTGTCTTAACCTGAAACTAAAATCATTTGACACAACCAACTTTCAACCCTGTGATAAGAATTTTTGTTCTTTTTTCATGTTATACCTTTAAACTTGGAAAGATACAAGAAAAACATAACTACAAAGAACTAAATGCAAAGAAAACAGGAAAAACTTGCATGCAACCCTCTCTTTGGCAAGTGACAATGAGAAAGGATTCACTGGTCAGAAAAGAGAAATGACAAGAATAAGAAAAATGAACAAGGAACTGAGGCCTTACATAACAAAAACAGCGTGGTTATAAGTTAACAATGCTAACATATCTAGTTTTAAACAAATACAATAAATTCAAATTCATTTAAAAATCTGCTACAATGCAGAGCCCTAAGAGCTGAGACCAGCCTACACATCAGATGGTTATTATGTAGATCGTGAAAAGTCATGGGCCAAGTATGGAGCCTTGTGGAGCACCCTGTGAACAGACTAGCTGTTCTGATCACACACTTTAACTCTACTGAGGTGCAGTGTAAAATCCTCACTGAATAGCCTCTAAAACTGTCACGTTGCCCCTGACACACTGTTTAATAATGTGAAAAAAAAGCTCAAGAATAGTGTGAAAAACAATTTTTGATGAGTGAGAAGATTTTTTTTGATTGAACCTGACAGGATCTGAGTGTCATCAGACATGGCTTGCCTTTCAAACTACCAGTGTGCTATGGTTTTCATGCTTTCTTAAATTTAAAAAATATATAATTGTTATGCAACATTTTGCGTGCCAGTGCTTTACACCCACATGCAGACTTCCTCATCAGATTTCCCATGGCAAGAAGACCGCGATGTCTTTCAATACCTTCAAGACAACACTTGGTACATCTTTGATCTAAAGCAGCAGTGTGAGGGGAGAGGTGGTCTCAGTTGCGAGTTGTACAGAGTTATTATTGAGAACACTCTCCTTCTTTGTTGCAGTGCTACAGAACAGAGAGAGAGATCAAAGCCTTAAGTCTTTGGTTTGAAAGCTAGCATCTGACATCTCTCAGTGGACAGAAGTGCTTACTGACTTTCAGAACTGCAGACTCTGTCTGATGCTCTCCAGGAAACATTCAAGATGTTTCACAGTTACAACAATCTCAGTTTGATGCTATCAGAGCCTGAAGCAAAAAGACTCAAAAAACACATCCACCTGTCTTCAGCTTTTCAATAAAATGTGGTACTTCTGTGATGTTCTCATTTTTAATTATTGAACACTTCTCAAGACGGATGCTGAACGCTCCATTATTATGCCAACGTTTTGTAACTTTGAATTTGACTAAATCTGACATACCTCTGTACACACGTGTGTCTTTTAAGGTGGAAAATCCCAGTATGCCTAATGACGAAGGCATAACTCCTCTTCATAATGCCGTCTGTGCTGGTCACCACCATATTGTGAAGTTCTTGCTGGACTTCGGCGTTAACGTGAACGCAGCCGACAGTGACGGATGGTCAGTACCTTTATTCAGTCATCAGATCATATAGCATTACAACTAAAACCAGAGCGGCAGCTGCTGAAGGACTTGACAGAGTTTGAGTGATGAACACAGTCAGTGGAAGCGATGCAGGAGCTCAGCTGGGAGAGAAATAACAGACTTTATGAATTCATTTTTTGAGGAGATTACCATGTGTAATGGGACTCTGCATTCAAAAGATGTGATTTAATTACTGGTGCATCTGACTGAATTCAGGCTTACCCAGTTTCAGCCGGTTTAATAATGGCATCGCTTTAATTTATCCCGTGGATATATAACGGATTTCACTGCAGCATCTTTGTTCTTTTGTTATGGGATGAGCTGAAATCTGTTTTCATGCTACACTTGCAGGACTCCTCTTCACTGTGCAGCCTCATGTAACAGCGTCAACCTCTGTAAGATGCTGGTGGAGTCTGGGGCCGCCATTTTCGCCACAACAATTAGTGACGTCGAAACTGCGGCAGATAAATGTGAAGAAATGGAAGAGGGCTACACCCAGTGTTCTCAGTTTCTTTATGGTAGGTTTTATTCAGACAGATTTATAATGACTTAATAATGCAAAAGAGAAGTATGTTTTACATTAAAGTAAATTCCACCTGGTTTGTCTCCGGCAGGTGTACAGGAAAAGTTGGGTGTGATGAACAAAGGCTTAGTCTACGCTCTGTGGGACTACACCGCCCAGGAGCCTGATGAGCTCTCCTTCAAAGAGGGGGATGCCCTCACTGTGCTGCGTCGCCGTGACGACACTGAAACAGAGTGGTGGTGGGCTCGACTGAATGACCGCGAGGGATACGTGCCCAGAAACCTGCTTGGGGTGAGAGAACATAACGCACAACAGTCACTGTGAACTTGTTCAGGGACAAAAGTAAAAAGGTTTTATTCAAATATTTTAAAAAAAGCTCACGTCAGCCCACAGACATGTGCAAGCTGTTTCCTAAAATCAGTGCCACCTTGTGATTTCACGCTTTTTAAAAATTTTTTATTTTTTATTATTATTATTATTATTATTATTATTATTATTATATAAAGTGAGTGGCCATGTAGTAGTGCGTAGAGTTGCTTGCTCTCGCTCTGGAAGGTCACTAAATCGATCCCCGGCACCTTCACGTGCTAAAGCGTCATTGACACCGAGCTGCCCCAACTGCCCCTGCCTCTTACCCCAACAAGTTCTGAAAAGCATACCTGTATTAATATACAATTTTTGAATCTGCCAACCAGCACATCGAAACATGTGCAGCACCGTGTAAAGTTCTGTCTCATTAAAGTTTATTAGGTTAGACAATACAGACTAGCACCACAATAGGATACTAAAGATGAGCAGGGAGAAGACAAACGTGAAATGGTTTCCAACTCAACTACTCTTGAAAGTGCAATACCTAACTGTTTAGCTTTGTCTGTTTCTTCTCCAACTTTCACCTCATGTCACATACACTTTGCCCAAATCTGTTCATTTTTTTATTGATATTTAAAAATGCAGTTTTTTCCACCTTTTTTTTTAGGTCCTCGGATTTTCAACAACTTTTTTTTTTTTTAAATATTCTGACCTGCTAAGTTTAGATGTGGATCTTTTCTGAGTTTTCCATTTCCATGTGCTTTGTCTCTGATGTCAAACGTGCTTCGTAGCACCCTGCCTATGTTACTTTTTTACCTGGTTTTGAACTGCAGACAGACACTGTACTTCATTTGAGCAGCTTTTATATATATATATATATACATACATACATATGAATGGAGTTTAAATGAAACCAGATATCTGCTCTGCTTATCATTCAAACAATTTCAGTGTGGACTAAGTAAATGTTGCTTTAAGATGTACAAACTTTGTTTTTGTACAAGTGCTTTCAAATAATATCAAATTTCTATCAACATGAATTTAATGATGTGATTTAATAATTTCATATTTTCAATTTTCTAGTTTCCTTTTCAGAAAACCCATTTTAGATGCCTTACACATCTGAATGAAATTAAAATAATTAAATTTTTCAATTTATTCAACTTAATTACATTAATCTGGATTACTTTGGTATGTGTTTATGTGAAATTAAACTGAACTGTATCTGTTTACTAAAAGAAATGAATCTGGAATTAGGTTTGGCAACATAAAACAACTGTGTAATTAATAAGTGATCATTTTATGTCTTGTTCGGTTCACTTTTGAATGTGATTATCATTTAAAAGGCAAAACAGTTTCAGGTTCATTCCCAAGCAGCGTTATCGAGTCGTCTTGGTGATGTTCAGGTGCCTTGAGAACAGTGTTAACATGGTGTAGTGACCCTCTGTGTTTTGCTCTTTCTGCAGCTGTATCCAAGGATCAAACCCAGACAACGCTCACTGGCATGAAGCCCAGATCAGGAAGCACGCTCACACAGGGCGCATGCATACAGATGCAAGAAGAAGAGGGGGAGCATGTGGTGAAAGAAGAAAGGCATGCTGTGACAAAAGAAGAGGGCAGTCATGAGTCTGAGGGGGGGTAGAAAGTGGAGAGAGAGGCAGAGATGAAGCCACTTTTTTCTGTTTTCCTGGACGTAGCTGAGCCACTTTATGATGAAAGCAGAATACATTTTTACCTGTCTGGATGTTGTTTTCAGCAATCATAGCTCGACAGCTTCAGCAGCATGAGAGGCGCTGAATTTAAATTTGAAAAAAAAGTTTTAAATGCAACTTTTGGATGTAGCTTCAAGTTTCACCCAGCTTCAGAACATCAAAATACAAGCTTGACCGCACTGACATTCTCTAGAGAGGTTTGACCATTAAATGTCACTTTATTTTTATATGTTTTTTAAAAGCACCCAAAGTCTTGGGTTTTAGGTCTGGCGATTAATATGCTTTAGATGTGAAACGTGAAGGTGAAGATGGAGCGAGGTACGTGAGCAGAGAACAAACAATGTTTGAATGTTGTTGATGGATTAGTAAGTGTGTTTACAAAGTCTGGGAGGAGACGTGTCGGATGTGCGACCACAAGACTGTGACACGTGGTAGCTGAGGTTGGCGTCAACCCACACAAGGCGTCATGTTGTTTCAGAGGAATATTTTGGTTCAGATTATATAAGCGATATAAAAAGCATCTGTGAACCATTATGGGTATCCCAAGTTTTGAGTATTCCCTGTTAAGTCATTTGGAGTTCATGCTGCCATGTCGACAACGAGCTTCTGGTAAAATGAGACAAAGTAGGTGAAAAGGAAGGGTACAAGTATGTGGAAAAGATGGATTTAAAAGTTAGGACTAAATAGAGTTCAGGCTAAACAGACTGGTCATTATCCTAGTGCAGCACTGCTGAAACATAGCGGCGTTCCCCAGTGGTCAAAAGCTCAGTGTTCAAAGTTGCCATCCAGTATCAAATTGATTAAATGAAATCTTCTCAGAAATGTGTCTTAAGAAGAAAACGGCCTCATTCTTGCTTCATTACAGCAAAGCTGAAATGTAAATTGCATCAGTGTTAGAAAGGGACTGAAATTTTAAAAGCAAGTTTTCACCTTCTCACAGTCATCTCTGTCAGTAGTTTAATGATCTGCCCATATTCTCTTTATTTTCTTGTTTTATTTAAAGTAAAGCGTTGTTTTCTACTACTATTGCTACTATTGTTATCACTAGTGCACACTTCTCTTGTTTCTCTTAGTGCTGGCGCTACTCACTGCTGCCACCTAGTGTGCAGCAAGGGTTTGGCACAAAATAAACATTTTCTCGAACCCATGCTCTGTAAAATATGAAGCAATAAGGTGAGTGACGTTTATTGTGAGAGGGGAACATTGTTCTGAGAAGTGCATACTATTACTCTGTGTATATGCAACCTGTAAGTATACAGCTGATGTAAAATAATAATAAAAGTATAATCCCTACATGCAATGAAAACTGGCTTTGTCTCAGTCACTTACAATCATGGAAGCATTGCGAAGCAAATAATGTAAAATAAAGGCACAAATCTTTATCTACTATATATGCATATCGGCACCTCCACAGTGACAGTCTGGACAAAAGTTAAAGCTGACCCAGAGCACCACCAACTATAGTAGCTACATCCTTCTCTAACCATGTTCACTATGGCTCTATGATTGTTTATTAATGCTACTATTTGTGTTAAATGATCCCACTATATTTAAATAAAAGTAAAGTCACTACCCGGCCGCACACACATACATCATAAAGCCCTGGTCGTAAACTGTGGACTTTAGAGTGTTATTAAAGTTCATCAGTCATTCAAGGTTCTGCAGAAGCGGTTCCTCTGGTAAGATTCTGTCTTTTAAAATTCACATTATCATTATTATTTTATCGTTATTGCACTCTCCGAGTATTTTTCACATTTCCCGTGTAAGCGTCGCTTAAAAAAACAAAAAACAAAACAATAACAACACCAAACATTTCATCATAAGTGGACTAGGTGTCTTGCGTAACGAGTAATACAAAAATATATATTTCAAAATAAAATCCCGTCATGGACCGTAAACTGTAAGAACATCTTTCGTTGGCCTGGAAGTATTTTACTTTGAAGCAGTGACCTGACCAGAAGTTTTTACGGTCTCGTTAACTTGAGGCAGCTAGTGCGCTACATGCTATTACTTTATCCTTATTACTTTAAATAAAACGAATACTGACACTGCATTTACACAGTGGAAAAATGCATATCATTGTAGGTCCGTAAGCGCCTTTAATGCGACATTTTGACAAGCTGTAAGTCAATACGTAAAAAATATTTTTAATGGCACTTTTTTATTTGTACCTTGCACTATTACTGTATATTGTTTTATTGTTGTAACAGTAAAATGCGTCATGTTGAGATTTATCTACTTGTATTATTTAGGATTTACTGGCTCTGTAATTTTTGACACCGAAGGCTTTAAAAACACAACTCTCAAAAGAAAAATTCAAATACATGTTTATCTACATATATATTCTTAATCGTTTACCTTTTAACTGCGTCTTCCTGTCATTATTGTTTCCAGTTGTTCGTGAAGGCACCACCGACTGTCAAAGTGAACGCCTGCTGCCCTTCAAGTCCAAATCTTTTATAACTTTCACAGAATCTTGCACTCTCATCTGCTGCTATATCGTTGGGGTTTTTTCTTCCTTTTTTTCTACCCAGTACTAGTAGTGACCCCATGGCGGAGCATTTCCACCTGAATACACCTCTCCTGGAGAGTGTCAGTATGTCCAAGAGGGTGGGAACCACCGTCTATTTGAAGATGGAGAATTCACAGCCATCTGGTTCCTTCAAGATTCGTGGGATTGGACATCTCTGTCAGCAGGTGGGCATCCTGAACCCTGAAAAGCATCTCCAGATCCTTCATATCAGTCAGTGACTGTTTGATGTGTCGTTGCAGCTCGCGGGACAATCCAAAGGAGTTGTTTGCTCTTCAGGTGCCATCTGCTCTGTTTCGATGCAAATTTCCTTCATTTTGGAGTTGTGTTGCTTGAATATTGAATATGCCGTTTTGTCAGGTGGAAATGCAGGTATGGCTGCTGCCTACGTAGCCAGAAAAATGGGTGTACCAGCCACTATCATAGTCCCCTCCTCCTCTCCGCAGCTGGTGGTCCAGAGACTCCAGGAACAGGGTGCTACTGTAAAGACTGTAGGGAAGGTGAAGTATAATCTCACGATAATACAAGTTTTCATGGCACAGATGTCCCTTAAGAGGAGAAAATTAAGGAGAACCTGTTTTTTCTCAGGTTTGGGACGATGCAAATACAGAGGCGCTCAGACTTGCAGAAAGTGAAGGGCTCACGTTTGTCCCTCCGTTTGATCATCCCTTGCTTTGGTTGAGCCACGTTTTGTTCCTGAAATGCATTTCTGATGTATTAATTTGTTAACGTTTGTATTCTGTTGTAATAAATGGTTACTGCATGTGTCTCCACGCCGATGTCAGGCAAGGCCACGCCAGTATGATGGAGGAGGTCGCAGCCTCTCTAGGTGCCGGTGTGAAGCCGGGAGCTGTGCTGCTGTCGGTGGGTGGAGGAGGCCTCCTGTGTGGGGTCATCCAGGGCCTGAAAAATGTGGGCTGGATGGACGTACCCATTATCGCCATGGAGACGGTGGGAGCAGACTGTTTCAACGCTGCGATCAAGGCTGGGAAGGTGGTCACTTTGCCTGACATCACCAGGTTAGATGTTACAAAAGTCTGAATATATCCTCAGTTAAGGTTTTTAATAACCTCATCCCTCTTTTCCTGACTTTTCCCAGTGAAGCTAAATGTCTCGGAGCGAAGACAGTTTGCAAGCAAGCCTTTGAATACAGCCAGGGCAGCGATCTGACAATCATCTCCGAGCTGGTGACGGACCAACAGGCTCTGCAGGCTGTCCAAACATTCCTGGGTTAGTGTGTTTGTTTTTTTGAACATCAGATGGTTTGTGTTGTCTTTAACTATTTAAAGTTATTCTGTGATTGTGATTTTCTTCACAACCCTGTCAGGACTAGGTACACAGTGGACTTGTCACAGGCACTGTGTTTCAAAGCTGTGTTTTTGACAAGCATGTGTCTACTCTCCAGGGTGGAGTTCATGGAGTTAACTGTAAACCATCAAGGCTGCAGAAAATTAACTAAAATTAGACATGTAGTGATTACAACTGTCCCGGCTGACTCTCATTTACAATTTTCTCAAAAGGTATAATCTTCTGATTCCAGTTTTGAATGATTCCACTTTTCTTTCTATGAGCTAAAATCAGCCACAAATTAGAATAGAATGAACATTTCTGCATCTGTGCTCTTCTTATATATATATGTGTGTGTGTGTGTGTGTGTGTGTA
>JAOWBL010002394.1:0-13743 GCA_028564865.1 Zenarchopterus dispar | reverse complement strand
CACACACACACATATATATATATATATATATATATATATATAAATGATTTTTTTCACTGTGATTTTCTACATGAACACTGTCTATGTAACTATTGCTTCAAGTAGCTTAATGATGATGCAACGTCTGAGACTGAACAGAAATGTTGTAATAAAAGCACTTTATTAGATGTTCTGAAATTATGTGAGGTAACAACAAAGAACTGTGTTCAGTCCATGATTTGAATAATTAAGAAACACTAGTGTGGTTGTGGTTATCATGTGGTTGATACTGAACAAAGTATGGATCAGTGCAGTTACAAATATTACTGTAAGAGTAAAGATGCATTGCGGCTACACATCAGCAAGTGAGTGTGTGTGTGCAAATGCCAACCATCTTACTTCCGCATTGAAGCTCATGTGGACATAAGGGTCGTTGCAGTTCTTTCACTGACCAACAGAGACTGGCCGCAAAAGCAAGTTAATCTCCAATGATTACCACGTTAAAATGTCAAACTTTAGAGCAGAAATAAACATACTTACAACCTGGTTCAAAAGAACTGTTTTGGTCACAATCATGTGATTTCACATCCAGGATGAGGGAGATGAATTTTTTGTACCACATCAGGAGAGTTTATGTAAAGCATTAAATTTATTTCTAAAATAATTGATTGACAGTCGACTCAGCCAATAGCTACCCATTATCAATTCCTTATCTGGAATAATTACGCTACTTCCTTATTGAAGCAACCATCTGTTTGTATTAGCCCAGGATTGGCTAAAAAGGACAGCCATTTTTTATTTTACCATCAAATTAACACGTTAAATGGTATATCCGGCTGTAGACATCAGACAACAGATTTGTAGATATTTCGGTGGCATTCTGCGGAAGGAGCTGGGAGCAAAGCTGACTTTGACATACGGTGGAAGTGCTCGGTTTGGCTTCTTCTTCTGCACCTTGAATAAAGAAAAACGGGCTTCAAAACCGGGCTTCAGAAAGCAATGGGTCATGTGACCGAATGTTTCATCCACTGTTTTATATAGTCTATGCTGCACACTTGCAGGAGCGAGCGTAGGAAGTGAACAGAGAGAGAAACTGTATATGTGCTGTGCAGTGCAGGCGGTCACATAATAGAACTCAGGAACGATTGACTGGAGCACAGTGTCAGAGAGATTCTACTCACCATGTAGCTCCAGAGACAGACGGCAGTTATATCCAAGACCAAAATAAGAAAGTGCTCAGGAAAAAAAGCCCTAAAACCCCAAACCTGACACTTTTTATCTTTTAAAGTAACTTCACAAAAAAAAAAAAAAAAACAAGCCCAAAGTCTACTGCAGAATAGAGGGGTGGAGTCAGCCATTTGACCAACTCAGCTGCCGTTAAGAGTGGTGTAAAGATATGTTAGAAAAAGGGTTTTTTATTGGGGTTATCTTGCCTATTAAATTCATGAAATAGATCTGAATTTTGTCGTGTTTTGGCTCTGAATTAACTCAGCTTTGACACTGTAAAAATGATTTCGTCACACAGATTGAACATTTTCCCTTTTTTTTTTTAATGATTTGCACACTCAAAATTTGCAGATGCTTATCAATTCAATAATAAGCAGATGCTTATTGTTGCAGATGCTTATTATTGCAATAAGCAGATGCTTATTGCAGATGCTTATTAGTGCAATATCATGTTTATTAATGCAATAACAATTTACCTTTTCCTAATTTACGAGATTAAATATCATTGTCTTTTCTTGTTTTATTTTGTGACATTTATAGCATTAGGACTTTTTTTTTTTTTGCTGATTGATTTATTCTCTGTGGTAACCTAGTGGTTACAGAGGTGGGCTTGGGTGTGGAGGACAACAGGGAAGAGCCACTGCAGAACAGTGGCCCCCAACTGCTCCCCAGGTGCTGTAGCAGCCTAATGTAACTAGTGATGGGTTAAAAACAGAGGACAAATTTTGGAGTGTTTCGTGAGATAAATACTAACAAAACCAGATGATTATTCTATTTAATGTGTGTTAGGCCTCATGGTACTTGTATCAGGCCTTTCTAAACAATAACTTTTCCCCTCCCAACTCACAGTTTGAAGCTAACCAGAATTAAGCATTGGTCAGATTCAAATATGTCTATTTTAGCTGGGGCTGGCTTGGAGTCTTGACTGCATCTTTGCAGACGCCAGGCTGCAAGACGCTTCCTGGCCACATGGAGGCGCCGCAGAGCCGCATGGCTGCGTCCCATTTCTTCGCTGTACACTGCTGGCGGAGAAAAAGTAGTGGAGCCGTTACGAGAAGAGAGAGTGGGGGCTCCGTTTGAATGCTTTAGCAGGAGATCAGTTGCTCCCTGTACGAGCTGTGGACACAGCAGTGCGGGCGCCCCTGAATGGACCTGAGCGCACAAGTTCGTCCTGACCTGCGCTGCAGCCGCCAAAGGAGTTTCCTGCAGGATCTGGCTCGTGTGACAAAACGCGCTGGACTCTATACTACTTTACAATTTAGTCAAAATGTATTCACCTGCGCTGCTGATGACGCTGGTGGCCGGAATCTTCGCAGACGGCCTGGAAGGACCAACAGGTAAAAGACGTAAAACCGGGAATCTGCGCACCTGCAGAGTTTCCCACTCAAAATTACCTTACGGGCTGGAAAGTTTGTCTTTCTTCCTAAACTATTGACGCATTTAAACACTTGTCCTAAAGTGTTTAAATGTGCTCCAAGCTCATGTTCCATGTTCTGAAGCTTTACCTCTAAACAAAAAGAAAGAAATGTAGATTCAGGATCGGAGTGCCATCACATTTTCTCTCACCTGTCATGTTGTAATGTTCAGGCAACAGTAAAAAGTGATCCAGCTCTCCATCAGTGAGTCTTTGAGCTTCCGTCACTGGCTGCATGCTTCTGGCACTGGTGTTTTGCGTTTTAGAGACTCAGAAGAAGATCTCTCTTTGCAGCAGTCATCTGAGCTTTTCTGGATTTTTGTTTTTGTTTTTTTCCTGCTGCAAAGCCAGTCAGTACCATTGTCTTGTTACCACAAATAACTGCGCTGAGGGCTGGTCCAAGTATTCAGTGTCTAACTGTGAAATTGTGATTGACAGGCAGTTTTGAAGTTTGCTCTGAGGGGAGATTGTGTACCATCCACCCCGTTGCCTATGGCTGGTTGAAGGTCTGTATGGCTGAAGCAGATTGTGACAATCTCTGAAGATAATTCAAACATTATTTTGTAAGGCCTGCTCAGGAGATGGCTTTCAAAATCAACAACCATTTGGTGGCATCCTTGTCAACTTTCACTCTGAAATGAAAGTGTTGGTTTGATTTTCTCAGGAATGATTTGCAGCTTATGTGCTTTGTAGACATGTTATAAATACTCTGGTGCATGGGTATCAGTTTCAAGACAACTGAAAGCAGTTGCTGAGCAGACATGCACTGAGCCACTCCCTGCTATCCAGGATTAGGTGGGTTCTGTGGGGAAGATTTATTGCAATAAGTCACCTGTCGTATAAAAAGTACTGTTTAAGACCACCTGAAAATGATTCAGTTGGTTTGTTGTAAGGTAGTTTGGTCTTCAGGATTCATTTTGGTGCAAAATGACAATTATGGAGTCAGCAGAGACACACAGAGCTGGATCTAATGCACTAAGTCAGGCACCTTGTATTGAACCTGCATGGTTTTTGCAACAGAATGAAACCTGTACCATTCTGGTAATGTAAAAGTCGACTTTAAAGTTTGCTCAGAATCATGATCAGTCTTTGATCATGTTCTCCTGTATTTCAAACCCCAGTTGTGACTTTTTCATCTCCACGCAGTATTCGTACTGCTCCTATTTTATTTTTGGATACATTTATTTTTAATATCAATCCCTTTCCAATTCAATAAAAGTTATATTTGTGCCATAAAATAGCTTGTTTAAAATACTATTTTTGATCTCATCAGTTCCATAATTTTATAGCCTTGGGCATGAGAGAGGACTAATGTCAGCTGGCAAATAGTCCAAAATCATTAGCTGAAAATCAGCAGATTACAGTGTACCACCCAGTGCATTTCTTAATAAACTGTAGCAAGATTAAAAAAAAAAAAGAAACCCACAAACACATCATCTATAACTGGGTTCCTCCGTTTCTGTCATTGAGGGCCATAGTCTGTCTCTTGCATGTGTTAGATGTTGTGACGTGCCAGCCACCTGATTCAAATGACCTGCTCATCATCAAGTTTTTCACAGATCTGTTAATGATTCATTTAATAAAATGAACTGTGTTAGAGCAGAGAAATGTGTAAAACATGCAGAGGAGTGGCCCCTGGGGACTGGGGTGGAGTAACTCTGATCTCCAATCAGAGTGCATTTGGATCCAGAGACTCGTGGGAACAGAAGATCCTTCAATCATTACAAGGGCAATATTTGTGGTATTCTCCATACACCAAATATAAATTCTGGATTTTTCTGGTTGTACTTTCAACATCAAACAATAATAATGATAATGATTTAGGAAAACAAAAAGAGGCAAGGCCCAACATCATGAAGATGAAACTATTAAGATGACAAATTTATCAGCCAAACAGAATCATCAGGGAGGAGTCAAAGTGTTGGAGATGGACTTTATATGATAGATAACGACAACTAGCAACAGAGACTGAAACGCAGCAAATGTCCACAAGGCCTTATTCTTGTGCCATTTGGAAACAAAAATGCTGAGTGGTATGGGTTGGTTAAAATTCCAAGAAAAAAGAAAAACCGTTAGGGATAACAACACAGAGAGTGCATGCCCAGCTCATTATGTCTGACCTGATTAAAATATAGTTTGCAGCTGGATTTAACAAAATTTTCTTTATTTGGACCACCATCACAATGTTGTCATCACCATTGACATTTGGACTTTGAAGAACAATCTGTTTTAGCTCCTCTTATTCTTGGCCATGAAGATCTGCTCCTGTGGTCCCTGCTGATGGTTGAAATAGTGACAAAGTCATGACATTGACTGCCTTCACCTCAAAAGACACTGTGCTTTTAAAGTACTTCTACACACTTGTGTGTATTACAGTATGTGTATACGTGTGGCCCTGTTATGCTGTCATATTAGAGTCATGTAAACTTTTGGGTTGGTACCATAACCACAACGCTGAGGTTCCATAAAATGAAAAAGAATGATGTTTGAAAAAAGAGCTGTGATATGTATTGATGAGCCCTCATCAGTTGTTGGGGTGCATCGGAACCACAGACTCCATACACAAAATGGACAGCACAGCTGTGATGTTATTATGAAGCCTGGAGTTTGGTAACTGACCACTGTCAATATTTCCAAAAAAAAAAAAAAAGTCAGTATACCAGTCAGATAAAGTGAATCTCACTCATGATTTGATAAAATGACATCATGTTAGGGAAAAATTGACCAAATGCTTCAAGTGAGAAGTTGATGCTTTTTAAAAAAGCCTTGAGCATGTTCATTTGTACAGTCTGAGATCATGATGCTGTCTATGACGGATGCAAATGAAGTCAGCTTTTTTTTCTTTTTTTTCAATAGAAGTGAATGTTTACAAAGAGAATTTTCAGTTTTTACATCATAGGACTTTGGGCTGTAATAGCAACTAATAACACTTAGTTGATATTATGGTCCTGGTTGTGGGCTTTATTGGGACACCAAGGAAACCATAGTGAAAATAATAATAATAAAAAAAAAGCACAACAAAAAACATTAAAAAAAAAGCCATTTATCCACATATTCATCCATTTACTAATGCTTATCTGAATTTGGGTTACTTTTTTCATGAATTGTAATCAAAATGTTAAAAAGGGTGCCATCATTAGCCATTTACTTCAGTTACAACAGTGAAATACTGAAAAATGTTTTGGAAAGTACCCATGTTATGAACTCTGAAGCTTAAATTTTATAAAATGAAAGTTGTGGATACAGGCAGCATTTTGTAATGATCATGGATAAAACATTTAAGCAAGCAGTGGATATCATCTTTAAAACTCAATACACATGTATACATTTGTAAAAAGATGAGCAAAATCAGCTGCTAATTTTAACATTCAAGTAATCAAAGCAGTTGGTGAGTCAGTAGGTTGTTAGTGTAGACATGCAAACTGTCGGCTCCTCACACTAATGTCCAGCTGAGGGCGCGTCTAGTCCTAATGTCTAGTGGCTTATCGGCTTCAGTAGGACCGTCAGCAACCAAGAGCTGGTAGTCACTGCTCACATGTGTGCGTTGGAAGTGATTCTGTCCATTGACTTTGAATAAGATGACGTCAGTCATTACCAAACTGAATTGTGATCCTTAGTGTTGCATTGGAAATACGACTTTAGCTCAACTCACCTCAACTAAGTAATACTTAATTAATCCCTACAAGGTGATTATATGTTGCAGTAACTGTCGGTAGCTAAGTTTCTTTAAGAAGCAAAGTCTGCTCTGTCCCTTTTTATAAACAGCATCAGTGTTGCATCTCCAGTGCAACTCCTGGAGAAATGAAAGAACATGATTCGAGAATGCACCCAGCAGAGACTGGTGAAGACTTAAAGTATCCTAGATGGCATTTTGAATTAATCACTGGACCAAAGTTGGCCTAAGCAATTTGATATAAAAGACCAGGGCCTCGTGTACAAAAGTACGGCATGCAAAAAACTTGCGTATGCCATTTTCCATGAAAAATGTTGGGATGGACAAAAATCAACTGTGGCAGTACACGTGGATTTCAGCATACTGCCACTCAAATTTCCAACTACCAAGATCTCCTGGAGGGTAAAGGGATATGAAAGCAATATTTCTTCATGTGTCTTAACACTTACAATTTACAGCCAAACAGCAAAGAAAACCACATGTAACCTAATTAACATACATATATAATGTCTTAAAGTGATCACCACAACCTAAATCTAAAGTAAACTGACATGTTTTCTCTATTTATGTGATGTGAAGATGTTAACGCACATCAGTGGGTGATGGTTTGTAATGTGCACAGACATCCATCACATGAAATGAACTCTTATTCTCACTGAGAAGAAAACAGTGTTGATAATCATAATAAGTAAAAACAAGTCACATATGATAGATTCTAAAATGACAAAGTTGGACAATTGTATGTGTTTCTGATAAATGACTCCTTGAAGTCGCACATAGTTGTGCAATTGTGGAAGTCTTGGCACAGCTAGAATAGTCTGACAGGAGGATATGCCTCCAAATAAATTATTTTTCCTGGCCTCAACTTCTGACAGGAGTGTTTTGATTTTACAGTCTGAATTTTCTTTTTTTACTACTTTCTTTTGCCATTTTCTTTGTTTGGATAAGCATTTGAATATTTATACGAATTAACATATTCAAATTGTTCTAGTAGAGGGAGGGGGCAGGGTGGAGTCTTGTGTTCATGGATGTGCATTCAGTTTCAGGTTAGTCGGGATGTTCAAAGAAACTTTCCATAAATTTAGGTGCATGGACAGTTTTAAACATCTGAATCTTTTTTTTTTTCTTTTGTTTTGTTTTGCATTAGCCAGATTTTTGAGCAAGAATCTTTTGAACTGTTGAAGTAGAGGTCCCTGGACTGTCTGACTGGAGATTACACTGATAAACCTGGGAGTGATCAGAGGACCAAAATTTCAAATGTTCACATTTTGTTGTGAGCTGAAACATTTGGGACAAAAACATACAATTGCATCACTAATAGATTATTGTTGTTGCTGTTGTTGTTGGAGCCCGAACTAGCAGGATTCTTTCAGCATCAATGCCTTAATGCTCAGCATTGAGTTGAGCAGATATTTGGAAATTTAGACAATCACAAAATCAGAGATACTTCGACATAAGTTTTAAACGCACTGCCGCATGAAAAATTGAGCCAATTTTAATTTTAAATCCAACTTATGCAAATAAAATGAAGCTGCAGACCCTGAATTAATGTGAGCAAGACATGGATGTGCTTTGCAAAGATGATATGATGTTTGAGAATGTGAAGCATTCTCAAACATTTCCTTTTGTGGACAATTTTGGCTCATGAAGTTCATTTCAACTCTCAACTCTCACTTTGAGTGATTACAGGCAAATTTCTCAGCACTGAAGTTGCTTCAGTATGTGGTCGTAGTTTAGGGTTTTCTTGCCTCAGCTCCATAGGCAGACTTATAGATCATGTGATTATTGAGGTGAGACTCCAAACACTGTGCGATTGAAAGTAGGCATTGATACAGGAAGGTGGGCTGTCATGCTCTCCTGGGAAAATGTGTGAGCACCATGTGACCAGGTCAGTGTTGATCTATCAGAAAAAAGCCCAGCACACACAGCTCTTCTGGGGTGAATGTGCTCACACAATCTGCAGTGATGAAATGTGGGGCATGAGAGTAAATGACACAAAAATCTATAAAACAATAATTGCATTATCACTACACACTGTTAAACAAGCGATCAGCAGCGAGGCTAAAATAAACTGGAATTGATGTTTGACAAAATCAGATTTTCTGTTCTCCTGGAATTTTCAAGGTGCTTTTGGGAATTCTTCGACCTGTGAATGACAGAAAATTTAGTGGCTTTATAACTGCAGCACAATTACTTGTGTTTATCTGGAAATGATTTGCCTTATCACTGCGGGAGGAATCAGTGCAACAGTTTTGCTCCTGAAGGCAATTTTCTCACATGGAAGTGGATTTGGGTAAAATATAGAGTCGGCAGCCATAGACTTCTCTGTCCCTATTGAGGCTGAACTTCAGCTTCCTTCCCTCCATCTATTTTTCAACAAATGTATCAAATGCAGTTACATGTTAACAGTATTGGACAGACAGATGTTTGGGTAATACTTTTCAATTATAATTAATTTTGTTAATGGAATTATTTTTAGATAATCAGGATCATTTGGTCTGTTTCAGCTATAGTGTTACATCCATGAATGGATGAATTATTATTAACTTGATCAGACAGTGAGATCTTGTTGGCTTTCGTTTTGGAAATGATCAATACTTTAGCTAAAATTAATCGGTGAATATGACATAGACTGAAGAATGCCAAATACAGAATATGGATCTGTTAGTGACACCATATTTTAGCAGAATGGCAAAAAAGTCAATATTAGTGGAAGTAGCATAGAAAGAAAACCAAATAGGGTCAAAGCAAAGTTGGCTGAAAAATGAAGGCTCTGCAAAATTGTCAGAGTTTCTTAAAAAAATGGCAGAGGAAAATTTCAAAACTCAAAACTCCAAAAAAAAAAAAAAAACACTACCAGATGATGCTTTAGCCAAACTATGGATTGTTTGGCTAAATAGTTTGGCTAAAGCATCATCTGGTAGTGTTTCTTTTTTTTTTTTTAAACATTTAATTAAGTGAAAGTGCATTGAAGGGAAAACCTAAAGTTGTTACAGCTCCGGAGTTAAGGACCCAAATTCAGAAGATCAGGACTCGGCAATAAGCAAAACAAAATCATAAATCAGAACAAACCTGGAAGAGTAACAAAGGACTGAAATGTGGGTAAATTCAAATAATGTACACACTGACTTATACTCAATCCCTAGCACAGGTGCTGACAGAAAAACAGAGGACCAACAGAGGATGTCCAATGAGACACCGCTCAGAGGAGGACAACACACTCAGTTTTTTCTTTTTTAAATGTACTATACATGTCCTAGCATGAAACCGTATGTGTTTATAGTTCCTCTTTTCTTTTAAGGCAACGTCAATGAAACTATTATATAAAATGACAAATTATAAGAATTTATTGCTGAATAATTAGAAATGTAGTAGTTTGTTTTAGGCAAATTAGATCACGTTAGTGTCAAAAAGTTGTGTTGAAGGCAACATTGATAGTGGTAACAAACACAACATTTTATAGTATTTTGGTCTCATGCTGTATTCTCCTGACATAAATTGGGCCATATGGCAGTGACGGTACCTGCTCATCTTGCCTGTCATCGCTGTCCATCATAAATGGGGCTGACAGTGGTGCCAGAATGTCTTTGCCTGGACCTGCGAGGCATCTCTGTGGAGAGGTGCAGGACTGACTTTAGCTCTTCAGGTGTTAAACTGTGTTGCTTTTTTACCCCATTGAGAAAAATCATTACTGAGCAGATGGAACAATTCCAGCAGGCGCTGCGCTGCCTGTCAAGCTGATCACTAAACATGTTTAAACAATAAAGTTAATTTGCTCACTTATAAACCAGAGCAGTAAAAGCCTACACCCATGTTCACTGTAGCTGCTTCAAAGGAAATTTGTTTTTTTGTTGTTGCTCAGTTCTTCATTTTTAACTATATAGCTAGATACCAACATGGCAGATGACATGCTTTGAGAGAACAGGGAAATAGCTTGAATTACCAGGAAATGGACAGCTCAGCAGCATTTGTATGTTGGAATTTGCTTTGCGTTGCATGTTTGCAGTGTCATGCTAGTTATTTAGACACCAGGGTGAAGGGATTGACCTGTTGCCCAGGCAACAAAGGGCAATGACTTCATAAATCCAGACTAATTAACCTCAAAAGTATACTCGTACATTAGTTTGCTTTTCATCAAATTTTCAAAAATCTCTGTTCTAATTGGAGAATCATGAATAGTATTTTTTGGCATTTAGATATAAGGACCTGTGATGGATTGGCGACCTGTCCAGGGTGTACCCTGCCTATCAGCTGTCATGAGCTGGGATAGACTCCAGCAGATCCCCGTAACCCCATAGATGTATTCAGTGGGTATGGAAAATGGATGGATGGAGGAATATTAGGGCTAACCCTCTGGTTCTCATTTCCTCTTTACTTTAGAACTTTAAACAACAATTAAAGTAAAGCTACAGTAAAACAAAACAGTTTGGGTAAAATGTCTGATTGCAATTTTATAACAAATACTACAATTTGATCTGTGATTATGAAGCTTAGATTCAATCTTTAGTCTACAATAGATTTCTGATGTGTTTGTGGATTACCACATTAACCAGTGATGTGAACATGAGAGTTAGGAGGTAACTACAGAAATACAGAGGGCTCTTTTGGTTGGTTATCCAAAAGTTGGTTATCTCCCTGTGTCTCCATGATGCCGCAGTGTTACTGTCATAAATGACTTAGAACAGATGATCTGTTAAATTGTTTTACCAGAAACGTCATCACTAATTTTGTATGAGCTAACATTAATTGTACAACAGTCTAGACAGCTTCTTTAAGCGTTGGTAATGCTTTTTGCTTCACTCATGTCCCTTTTTATTTACATAGTCTTTTCTTGGCTGTACTCACCCTAAGTGTTTTACAGTAGAGTTCAGTACCGCCTCAATGTGGGTGGGGCCTTTACAGCAAGGTGCCGCAAAAATGGCAGTGATGTCTTTTTATGTGACACTTTATAGGGACAGAAACATCTGGACCTCCTTGTTGGACCAGGTTTGCCAGCCATGTTTTTTTTTTTTTTTTTTACCAACGTTGAGTTGAAAATGAAATAAGGTAGTCACTGTTGCCAGGTTTTAAATATAGCGGATGTGAAGGAGTTGCTCTCAAGACTCATCAGAGACGTTACTCTCTGGCCAATCAGTTGCCTGCAGTCTGATGATATTGCATTTTCAGCCTGACTCACCTTAGTTGGAACCCCAGCTAAGAAGGTGCAAAAAAGGAGGTACTAACCGATGCTGTCACCTAGTGGAAAACCTTTGAAACAGAGTAGTGTTGAGCCGAGCTGAGTAGCAACTAGCGGAAATGACCTTTAAGTTGGACAGGACACAAGCTACGGTACATGTTGTACTCTGTGGTTTAGTTTGTTTTATATCTTTCAATATTAATTTTAATTTTCTACCAAAACTTTGGAGCCTATAAAATTGTATTTGATCCATACCAGATACTATTTTATATACTGTAAAAGTAATATCATCAACATGTTTATCTAGGGGTTCTCTCAATATCAGAGGCGGATGATGCATAGAAGTGTGTAATGTTTGAAGGGGGACTTTTCAGGAAATTTACGTTTGGGACTTGGAAGAGTTTGTTTTCAGAACACAGACGTGGCAAACTATTTGTAAATGGCAGGTGAGACTGATGGGGTTCTGGTAGACGATATGGCTGTGTGGTTGTTTTATAGATGAGGTGTACATAGAGATGAGATATGCAGGAGCATGACTGTTCTGCTGTGATGGCTGCCTGTCCATTTAGTCCAACACTGCTCTCTGTCAGAATCTGCCTCTGCTGCCATTACCTTCCAGATCTGTCACTGCTGCTGACAGCAAACCATGAATAATCTTCATGAATATTCCTCTCTAGCCTCTGCTGCCTAGCCAGCAGTGTGTTTATACTCTATGGCTGAACCAGTTGTCAGAGCTATTTCCTGGCCATGAAACCTGAGGTTGGTGCTGTTATGCCTGATGCCGAGTTGATGGCAGTCAAGGTACTGGCAGCAGGGCAGAAACTGACGCTCTGCTATCTTTGCAGCATAAGATGAATGGGCCACAGATTCAGCAGAAGGGGTCAGAGTTCAGTTGCAGGATGACTTTTGTGGTGCTGCTGTCAGCAAATGTCGCTCTAGATTGTGATAAAAACTGCAGCTAAACTGCAGGAATAGCATCCCTTTTACTTCCTTTCCCGTCTGCTGCTTTCAGGGGAACATGATTGCACTGATGCCAAAAAATACTTTTTTTTTTTTTTAATCTCTGCTACCTCAAATCCTTATCTTCCTGAGGTTTCACTCTTGTACCCACATGTTTAGTGCCCATGTCGCTAATACAGAAAACCAGACTTGAGAAAAATTTAAGTTAGATTAGCTACTGTAGTTCAACCCACTCACCTTATATCTAACTCTTCATATGAAAAAAAAAGATATGGAGAACCAGAGTCTGTTGTTCCCTAGGCAGCTGTAGATATTACATTTTAAGAAATAGCTGTTTTAAGTTATCAAACCTGTGGGTCTCACAGTGTCCCTTTGGCACACAGGAGATATTAAAAGTTGAAGAGAAACTTGGAAGGGGAAAAAAGAAAAGTCAAATTATACAGTAGAAAGCATTACTTGCTGCTCACTCGAGTGAACAAGGACACTGTGGAAGTTCCTGGGCACCCCTGTCAAGCTTAGTGATGATGAGATCTTGTGTGCAGCAGGGGAGAATTTGCAGCATGAGTGGCATCACCTGTGTCCCTGCAATCACTACTGGAAGCCTTCGTTGCCACAGTCTTTACCTCTTACGTTGCTGATATTGAACTGGTGCCAATTTTTGTGTTTCTGTATTGCTTTTTTCCACAAAATCTTGCATTGTGATGGTAAACATGACTTGCCAGAGACATGTGATGTAAGCTGGGAAGGAAGGAGACGCCATGAGTAATGGTGCAGGTTCTGTAGAGGTGTTTTTCAGCACCATAAAGTTTCATAACCCTAAAGTTCTTGTGGAGCTGACTTGTGGCTTTTACTTCATATTACACTATGCAAGAAGCCGTTATCTATAAAAAACTGTGATTTGGCTACCGACATAAGCTGGCAGTGTGAAGGTTCATGCTAAAAATTGCTGGCAATTTGAATTCATGCTTGCCTGATAAGAAAAATAGACTTTTGTAGTCGCTCCTTGAAATTTGAGGTGGTTCACAGAAAAACATTATAGATGATATTAAGTGAACGTAAAGGACTTGGTTTATTTATGGATCTTAAGACAGTGCTTAGTAAACTGACACAACTGCACATAGACTCACATTTTGCTTTGAAGCAGTGCTCATTGTAATCAGAACCAGCTGTGCCTGTTTAAAACCATGGTAGTGACAGAAAGTCACTTTTGTTTTTGGATGAACAAATTTCAAAACTATCACAACGGTGAGGTTGTCTGGTCTGGGGTTTTTGTCTTGTGTGCATTTCCTGTTTTATTTTGAAATCCTAACTCTC
>JAOWBL010002393.1:0-13744 GCA_028564865.1 Zenarchopterus dispar | reverse complement strand
ATGGATGGATGGATGGATGGATGGATGGATGGATGGATGGATGGATGGATGGATGGATGGATGGATGGATGGAGTTTTTAAAGATCCTGTTGAGACATTAGTCCTTTAATCCTGGAGATGTTCTTCAGGTGACAGAAGGTCAACTTTGCAATTGTCTTAATGTATCTCTGAAGGTTCAGGGCTGAGTCCATGACTACACCCAGATTTTGAGTCTTATCGGTGGTTTGTAGCTGTAATAACTGAAGCTGTGTGATGACTCTTAAATGTTCTTCTCTTGGTCCAAAAACAACTACTTCAGTTTTGTTTTTGTTCAGTTAAAGAAAATTATGGCGCATCAACTCATCGATTTGTTCTGTGCATCTACTCAATGCTTGCATGGGTTTATTGTCCCCTGGTGAAATTCAAATGTAAAGTTGAGTGTCATCTGTGTAGTTATCTTCACTGATCTTGTTGTTTCTTATTATCTGAGCTAGTGGAAGCATGCCCAGACTGACATGATTCTGTCCCAGGGTGGGTCCTAGGATAGGACCTTGGGTAATTCCACATGTAATTTTTGTCAGTTCTGATGTATTGACACAAACTAGTCCCTATCATTTAAGTAAGTTAGTAATTTACCTCAAGTTCAGACTGCGTGATGTTCAGAGGAACTGCAAAACCCAAGCTGAATGGCAGACCCTGCAAGTCTCAGCATGTACCATATGTTACAGTTCATAGCAATCAGAGGAAGACTGAACTGGTAGGGTTTGTTTGAAAGAACTTCCAGGAGAAAATGATATTGCATCATGGCTTACATTTGCAAAGTTGCACCTGAACATCCATGTCTTCTGGGATAGTGTTCTCTGGACAGATGATACCAAAGTGGAGATGTTTGGTCTTAATGTCTATATGTGTGTGTGTGTGTGTGTATGTGTGTGTGTGCACGCACATGTGCGCATGTCTGTGTGCTGTAACAGACAAACAGGCAAGTTAAATGTACTGATGCAAGTCCTAGGCAATCAAAAAAATCTAACTGAACTTCTTGTGAAAAAGTATATTTAGAATGACCAGAAATAGGTTAAGAGATTTTACTTAAGTCCTTTTACCGACTGTGTTTTTAAATACTCTTTGTTAAGAGAAGTAATCATAAAATCATGAATAAAATGTGCCATAAAACTACCACCTTATAGTTACCTGTAACTGTTGTTCTAACATGTCTGTGTTTGCAGAGCTGGATTCCCAAGATCATCAAGAAACGAGTGTGCACCACTTTTGTTGAAGACTCTTTCAGGTAACCATCTTCTCTAAACTAAAAGATAAGTTATTCAAGAACATCTGCTGATGTTCTGCTCATGTAGTGTCCTCATTTTACATGTTTGTGTTTTTAGAACACTGTCACTGTCATAGTTCTGACTTGATGGCATTCCTGCATTTCTTAGAATGACGGCCACGACTTTCACCAGCAGGTTCTTGTTAAAGTTGGCTTTGTGAAGTTGCAGCTCTGTTGAACCCTCTACTATGGTTTAAATAGTTTATACTTCAGTGTCACTAACTTTCTGTGGGATTAAATACATTGTCATTATACTTTTAAGGTTCTCCAAAAGCAAAACCTCTCTCATGAGCTTCTCAAGAGTTTCTACATTGTTCCCTGGCTGTTTCTTAAAGAGTGCAAGATCATTTCTCCTCCACTGTCCTCAGTGTTCAGTTTCTTCCTTCTCTCTGTGAAGTCAGACAACAAATGCAGCTGCTTCTTGTTCTGCTGTGAACTTATCGCTCTCAAGATTTTGAGAGCACTCTATATCAGGCATAACCTGTTTCCGTAGCTGCATCTTCTGCTGTCGACGAGAGTCTGCTGAGTGAGGGTGCGAACAGAGGTTGGTTTTTGTTGTTGTTGTTGTTGTTTTGGACCAGTCAGGCTGAAAATGAAACTCTACATCACGTTAAATTCATTTTCTTGGGCCTATGTTTTTGTGGCACATGCGAACCATCAGTCCTTCTGCATTTATCCTAAACAGTTCAGGAACTTGCTCCTCAGCAGGTCTGATAATGCAATCTCATCTAAGAAAATAAACAATCAATCTGTGCAAATACAATAATAAAACAAATTACTGTTAAGCTAAAATGGATGTTTTGTGTTTGGCTGTTGTTTCTTATTATTGTTTTAAAAGTGTCTTTTCCTTGTATGTTACTTCTCCTGATCCCCTGTTCATCAAACTGCGTACTAGGTGCTGCATTTACAGTGTAGTGTACAGGATGTCCTGCATACTCATCCAGTTACAGAGCTGTCAGCGTTTCACAAAACCTTGGAGTGAGATCTTGAAAGAAGTCAGGCCAACCCCGTCAACTGACAACACCATGAATATATATTTATATATATTTATAGTCAAAAGTTTAAACACGAGGAAACTGAGTTGAACTGTATTCTTGAAATTCCTGGAGATTACACTTGTGATTTGGCGCTATTTAAAGAAAGCTAAATTGAATTGAAAAGGGAAAAAATGACTGGCTTTCTGATGATCAATACATCTTCCCAATGCAAATGTGAAATGTCATTGTTCAGACATCCCCAAAACGCATGTTTTATCATTGATTGTCTGATCCCACTGAAACCCAAGAGGAGACAGAAAGTTACTCAGGGGTATGTGGAATACACCTGCTGTTGACCAGGCTTAGTTCAGAGACAGTTACCACGGTAACAGACTCCGAGTGTGAATTACTTCAGTTTCTTAAATTAAAGTTGCTCGGGGTTAAGTATAAGGGACCTTTCATTGTGACACAGAAACTCAGTTTCAAAAGAACGCATGTACAGCATATTCAGAGCTCTGAAACAAATCCATGGACACGAAAGACCAAAGCAGAGTTGTCAGAAAATAAAGCAGATGACAAAAGCCCATTTAAATCTTTGACCACATATATAAACTGCACTTTGCATTTTTACAACAGTATAGCCTGTTTGTGATTTAAAATCCTGAATGAAATTCACAAATGCTTTACTAAATCGCACCTCTGGGTAAAAAGGCTTTCAAAAATTGTTCAACTCAGCACTTGTGACACCAAAGAGAATTAGTGAAGTTCTCCTGGCTGATGATGTGCCGCAAAGTCTCCAAAACAGTAACTCAAACAAAAATCAAATTCAAAAGTACTTTGTTAATCCTCAAAGGAAAATTAACTGCTGCAGTAATCATTTAAGTCTCTTCAAAGATTCATGGCCAAGGTTTATTTATTGCTGTGGGTAAGAACAGCGTCTGTGTTGCAGTGAATCTGAAGAAACCTCTGACTGAAGACACTCTGAATCACTGTGGTGTAAAGAGGATTCTCTGGGTTCTCCATGCTCCTCTTTAATTTATAGAAGTATCCTCCTTCATACAACCATCTCCAGAGGCTCCAGAACAGTCCACAGAAAAGAGCCAGTTTCCTTATCAGTTTGTTCAGTTTCTTTAAGTCACTGGCTCTGATGCTGGTCCCCAACAGATGACTGCAGATGTAACTGAACTCACCACAACAGACCTAAAAGAAATTCAAATTCTTGCTTCAAATACTGAAGGACCAAAGCTGCCTTCAGAACTAAAGTCTGCCCTGTCCTTTCTTACAAACAGCAGTAGTTAGATGCCTCCAGTCCAATCTGCTGTTCAGGTAAACACTAAAATATTTATACTCCTCCAATTCTTCTCCCGTGATGGTAAAACTGTCTGACTTAAACTTGGCTCTCCTAAAATCCATAATCATCTCCTTTGTCTTGTTCACATTCAAGATGAGATGATTGTTCCCACATGATGCTACAAATCGCTCCACCACTTCTCTGTATTCAGTCTCTCGTTCATCACTGATACACCCCACACCTGCAGAGTAATCTGAGTATTTCTGCAGATGACAGGACTCTGACTTGTTCTGGAAGTCTGAGGTGTACAGCGTGAAGAGGAGTGGTGAGAGTACAGACCCCTGTGGTGTTCCTGTGCTGCTGTTCACCTGGTCAGATACACAACCATTCAGTCTCACAAACTGTGGTCTGTTTGTCAGGTAGTCAGTAACCCAGGTGATTGTGGAGACATCCACCTGTGTCTTCTGGAGTAACTTCTGTAGTAATCCAGGCTGGATGGTGTTTTATGAACTGGAGAAATTGAAGAACATGAACCTCACAGTCCTGCTGCTTTGTCCAGATGACTGTGGGATTGTTGAAGTAGGTGATTGATGGCATCTTCAGCTCCAACCTCACAAGTATAACCAAACTGCAGTGGGTCCTGGAGGTTGTTTGATTATTCAGGTGGGCCAATAAAAGTCTCTCCAGGACTTTCATGATGTGACATCTCACACATGGGATGTTGGCCTGATCAATTTAGGCAGGCAGTGCCTTTTGTACAGCTGAAGTAAATCACTGTATATGATTTAATTCCAAGTTGGAATATTTCCAAAATTCCTCAGCTTACCCTCTCATGGAAAGTTTCTGGGAATTTACCAGAAATGTTCCACCCCATTTCATCCCTTTATGTCACGCAGTTGTAATTTGAATGGTCTGAATATGCTTGTTGGTGTTTCAGTAACGGAGCGTTGTGTCAGTGTGGAGGTGTACGGGATGCTCACGACTCTGTGGCAACGGCTGACTTCTTCGGAGCAGCTATTGTTACACAGTGGGACAGCCGGCAGCATTCGTCAGAATATCCCACCGATGCTTTTGGAGAGGTGGAGTTTGCTGGAGCTGGACGCAGACACAGCCATGTGAGCAGCACTTTTTCAACTACTTGAACACACCTAGACACAAAAAAATAGATATATAGATACATTTATAAAACTTTTTGGTGCATTTGTGCAAGACGTAGAGGAGACGTAGCGGAGGAGTTTAATTTCATAACATTAAAGCTGATTTATTTTATTAGAAATATTAGAAATATTGAAAAAGAAATCCCATAATGGAAATGGCTCTAATTCAAAAAAACTTCCAACTATCACAAAAAAACTGTTCACACTTTTAGGAGGTGGTTTTTCAGGTGATTCAACAATCCAGTTTACCACAAAAGTGTAGTGGAAACTATAAAATCAAACATTTTGTGCATTTCCACATCTCTGTTAGCGCTGGATGTCTGCCAGCTGTTTTTGGCCTCATTAATACAATATAGTTGTGCTATAACACTACTTAATCATTATACATTACAAAAAGACTTTGCCTCTGAACAATCATTTGAATGACCATCTGCTGCCTTCATCATCTGACTATTTCCTCCACAGCAGTAGCAGCAATTGAAATTATTTTTCAAAGACTTAAGGTGTTCTTGTCCATCTTCTTCAATCAATATTTTCTTTTTCATTATTTTGAAAAGAAGTCTCACAGGATGAGTTACAGAGAATTATGAGAATTATACTTCTTTAAAAAACACCTTTCAATGGAAACACCAATATCTTTATTGCAAATTCAGTTTCTCTTTTCTTTTGTGGAAACGTTTAATGGAAACGCAACTGCAAACTGTACAGCAGCAACTCTGAGGAGCACTTGTGTTCAGCACGATCATACATGATGTCAACATAAACAACGTGGTGTCAAAAGGTCAGTACATTCATGATTTTTTTTTTAACCTGTCTAGTTTCTGCGGCTTTCATGTGACACGCCACCACAGATCGTCTACACCCTGATGACGGCCCACTGGGGCCTGCCTTCACCCAACTTGGTGGTATCAGTGGTGGGGGGTGAGGGCCATGAGAAGATCAAACCATGGGTGAGAGACACCCTGAGAAGTGGGCTGGTTAGAGCGGCACAGAGCACAGGTAAGAAGCTGATTACATACGTAAAGGCAAATATGGAGCAAGTTAATGTGAAGTTTCGTTCTCTGTTTTTATTTTTGCATTCTGTCTTGTTGCTTCAACTCAAACCGTTACGACTGAAGCAGCACCATCGAATAGATCACATATTACTTTTTGTAGACTGCAGGGGTAGGGAACCCTGGTCCTCGAGGGCCGGAGTCCTGCAGGTTTTAGATGTTTCCCTGCTTCAACACACCTGATTCTAATTAAAGGTCATTAACAGCTTCTCCTCAAGGTCTGCACAACTCTGTCAATGAAACAGCCTTTTATGTCTGGGGGGCAGTAGCCTAAGCAGGGACACTCAGACTTCCCTGAGGGTAGGAACATAGACTGACTGGTAAATCGAGAGTTTCTTTGAGTTTACCTGAGTCTACCTGTGAACCAGGGTTTGTCACTGTTGTAACTCACCCTGGTGCGTGTTGGCACAATGCTGACCCCACAGAAGTGGATGTATGAGGTCACAGGATCAGTAAACTCGTCCAGGTTGTCTGTGGCAGCCCTGAACACCTCTCAGTCGGTGGAATCCAGGCACAGAAACAGAAACCAGAATCAACGAAGCCAACTCGAGCGGGGAGTAAAACAGCTTCCAGTTGATGAAGAGATATTCCAGAGCAGGAGAGCAGTGTTGGGAGGTCATAGTCACATCGTTGCACCAGCTGCTGTTGATGTAGAAACAAACGCCTCCGCCCTTCGATTTGCCGGAGAGCTCCGAGTCACGGTCGGCACAGAGGACCTGGAATCCCTCCAGATGTAGCATGCAGTCTGGGATCCTGTCACAAAACCACGTCTCCGTGAAGCATAGAGCACACGAGGAGGAGAAGTCCCTGTTCCTTCTCATCAGCAGTGCTAGCTCGTCCAATTTGTTGCAGAGTGAGCGAACATTCGAGAGGAAAATCCCAGGTAAAGGTGTACGTAGTCCACGCCTGCGCAGTCGCACAAGAGCCCCGGCTCGCTTACCTTGTCTGCGGCGTCTCACTCTTTTGGCCAGAAAAAGTACTAAATCCGCTGCAGATGCTACAAAAAACCGGTGATAAGTTCGTGGAAGTAGTTGATCTAATGTTTAGGAGCTCTTCCCGGGTGTAAGAGCGTGCTGATACAGTATTTGTGTGAAAAAACAAACAAAACAGAGCGCACCGAAACATCGTGGCGACCATAGGCGGTGCCATCTTGAAAAAAATGCACTGATGCTCTTGGACAGAATTAACCCAATTTTGGAAATATTTTTTTGGTGGAAGGAGGCAGTTCTGGAAACTGGAATTGAAGGGAAGATCCTGTACATAAATACATCCAAAGTTTCTCTCATTAGCACCAGGTACCACAGTAATATTACCCAGAGTTACTAAATGGCAGAAAAGTAGATTATGAGGTGTTCAGGTCAAAAGACAACAACTGTGAAATTTAAAATATTCAAGCCTTGTAGCAAAACTGAACCGTTTGAGCCAATAACCTGGCACATATGCCTGGGTATGTCCTTCATAAGAATGGAAACATATGCCATACTGCCTAATAGTAATAGCAAACAGAATGATATACAGTGTAAAGAAAAAATACCACTTCAAGTACAGAGCCCTGTGGAACTCCATAACCAGCTCTGGTGTGGACAGAAGATTCCTGATACATAGTTACAAACTGGAATCTAACAGATAATTAGGAATTAAACCAGGCTGTAGAGATGTCCTCATTTTCAGTAACAAGTTCAAGCCTCTGCAGTACAAGGTTGTAATCAGTCAAATCCAGTAAAGTATTTATTTCTAACACAGCAAGTATAGACATTAGTCCTTCATCTTAGGTCATGAGATCTTTGATCATTTTTATCAATTCTGTTTCTGTATTGTGATCTGAATCTAAGTTGAAACCCTTTAAACAAATCATCTGAGGAAAAACAAACAAATGAATAAAATCAACTCATAAATTGGAGATTAGATGTAGGTTTATAGCTGGCCAGCAGTCCTGGATCAAATCAAGGCGTTCTAAGTAGACCTAGATATTTCATTACAGCAGCCTTAAAAGCTTTAGGCAGATGGTCTGTCAAAACAGGACTTATGGGAAAAACCTTCGTGAACAGTCTAGCTGGGATAGGGTCTAAGAGAAAAGCTGATGATTTAGATGAAGCTGCTTTTGCTGTTGTTTAGAAAAACCCAAAACAGTTCAAACACAAATCAAGTTGCACAGCTGTTTCCGAAGCTGCTCCATTTAGTGACACTTCAGAAGCAGTCGGGAGAATGTCAACGTGATTCTTATTTATTTATTTCAACAAACAAGTTTGTATGTGAAGAAACTTCTAGTCAACCAAGTAGAGAGCACCTACATCAGCTTTTTTATAAGTTAGCTTTCAAACACACAGCTGTGAGTTAAACCAAGAAGCCTCCTTCGGACTGATCTGTCAGTGAAGCCACATTCCAACATCTGATTGACTGATGAGAAATGATTTCCTCTTCCCCTTGTTACCCTGAGGTTAGCAAAATAGGAACGTTTATGGAAATGACTAATTCATGTTAACAAAAGTAATGACAGTGTAATATGTCATTCATCTGCACTTGTGTTCACCTGATTTTCATACCTGGTAAAAAAAATAAATAAATAAATACTGTTTTTGTCTTGATAGATAACATCTTCATGTTTGTCTAAATATTAACTTTATCTTTGCACTTTATTACTGTACCTCAGGAAGACTTTGTTTACTCTTCCTGTCTCTGCAGAGTTATGCTAGGTGCTCCAGCATATGATTGTCTTCTCTGCTCCAGGTGCCTGGATCCTGATGGGGGGTCTCAGAGAGGGTGTGTCCCGCTGCGTTGGTGAGGCAGTGAGGGACCATTCAGCTGCAGCTCCAGCGCTCTCTCAGAAAAAGGTTATAGCTGTAGGTCTGGCCCCCTGGGGCCTTGTGCACAACAGGCAGCAGCTTGTCAATGCCCAGGTAGGCGTCTTTGACTGTTTCTTCCACAGAAGAAACAGAAGCTGTGGTGATGACAGCTGTGGTGATCTGTTCATGCTTGTTTTGTTTGCTCACAGGGGAGCTTCCCAGCTCGCTACTATGTCCAGAACACATCACGTGACTCGTACTGCTTGGACAACAACTGTCAAGCTTTCCTCCTGGTGGATGATGGGAGTGTTGGCCGAAGGGGTGGAGAAACAGCGTTTCATGCTAATCTGGAGGACTACATTTCCCATCAGCGCACAGGAATTTGGGGTAAGTCGCGGTGTTGGGCCTCTATGATTATCTGTCCTGCTCCTTACCATTAAAGATACCGATTCTTTAAGTTCATTTCATTTTTACTTCTTTACAATCATGACAAACCAAAGTATTTATTTTTTTCTCAGGAACTTTATCTTATTTGGTAATATACAGTTATATTAATGTTTGCCTTTCACACCACTAACACATTCCAAAATAATTTGTTATCCTGCTATTAATTTGCCAATAAGGAAGTGAAAGAAAAAAGTAGTAATGTCATTTCAAAAAGGTGATTTGGTTCAAAATCAGTATCCATACTGAGTCTTCCCAGAGCAAAGCTGGATAGAGGATCTCCACTTTGTCAGCAAATGTATGAGAAAATCATGGAAATGTTTAAAACAATGTTTTATTATCAAACCATTCCAGGAAACTGGAGGAATTTCACTGAGCAAGTCCGAGCCAGGCATCTGTGATTTCCGAGCCCTCTGTATCAAGAACTACCATGCATCAACAGCTAATAGAATAAGAATAAGAAAACCTTTATTTGTCCCGCAGTAGGGAAATTACATTTTTGCAACAGCAAAGAACAAGAGCAGGTTTTGTATAACAAGACAAAGGAAAAAAGAAAAAATATCTAAGATGAACAGGAAAACCAAAATCCAAAATAAATAGATAAAAGCGTCAAAGAGTACCTATGTTTATCTAGCACTGAGTATTGAATCTGATGACGTATATGACTAAAACAAAAAACACTCACATGTTGCAGGCTGCATGTATGCAGATGGATGCTGGACATATGAACTGAATATGAACAGAACTAACAGAGGTTGTTGTAGAGGATGTGACTCATGGTCCAGCATAGATGTTAGTTTAGCCAGGATCCTTCTGGACCCACCTCCCTCTTTGAAGAAGGGCATGAACAAGGGTTACCATGAAAACCTTCGTGTACACAATGATACAAAGATACATTCTGGGTTTCTTCATGCTCCTTCTCAGCATCATCCGATAATAATGTAAACAAATGTCAGATTAGATGCAGGTGAGACTCTGATTTATGCTACCACAAAGTCCTATGTTAATCTTCTCCAGAGGCACCATCAACATTTCTGATATCTGAGGCATCTAAATAAGGTTGCTGATGAAGCATGTCACACTTCTGAGCTTGAAATACCTTTCCAAACAACGGATATAGCCTAAGATTGGTAAGATGTTGAAATTTTTTGTTCTTCATTGTTCTCTTTTTTTAAATATATTTTCTGCTATCTTCTGATCTTACAACAGGTAGTGGCAGCATTGAGATCCCGGTGCTTTGCATGCTTATCTCTGGAGATGCCAGCATGCTGGAGGTGAGGTCACAGACACCTGCATGCGTCACAAACTAGATGCTCCACTCCTAAGCATACATGGTTGGCTTTAACCTGAACATGTAAGTGGATTCTTGAGAAATTTCAAAGGAAGCAGTGGTGACAGTTCGTTTGACCTGAAGATGTATTCATCAATTATCAGAACCTGTCAAGAGTCCATCTTGACAGGTCGTCAGCTCTCTGCTTAAAGAAAAACAAGCAAAACGCTCAATCATTCAGGGCCACACAACGGTCAGAAACGCTGTGTGTTCAGTTCTGGTACTCATCTTGTGTCGTCTTGCAGAGAACTTGACAACGCCACTGAAGGAGAAGCTGATATTTGTCATGTTGTACTCGTCTGAGCTGTACAAGGCTGTTTTAAGACATACCGTGACATAAAGATGAAAGCTTGCATGTGGAAAGAAATCAACAACTCCGGGACCAAACATACACCCTTGATGTTGTTGTGCAACAGAAGGGGGTGCTAGCTTTATTGAAGATCTGACAACTGTTAGAAGTAACAAGCTGAATTGTAACGTGCATAAGGCTGTCCTCTGCTCACATTCACCCAACTGCTAGAAGGCTGAGTGCAGTGCTTTACTTGTTGTATCTAAATAAACTGAATATCTTTTAATGGTCATGTCATTTGCCTGATGTCAAACTAGTAGATCAGCTTTTCAGTTACTGGAGACAAAACAATTTTACAGGGAAGCCCACAAACAAACTGAAACGGAAGGTGGTTGCAGTAAAAACTTAAAAACATCTCCAGGGACAAAAGCCTAAAGTCTACATTTTGATTTCTAACCAATTTTGGCTCTTTTTAAAAGCAAAATCGTAAAAATTCTGTCATTGTTCAGATGCTTCAGGACGTACTGCTTTTGTTGATATTACTGCTGGATATTGAGCTAAAGTTTTAAGGCTGATTAACTCCATTTCACCAAAGTGGATGTCATTAGTTCTTCTTCATTACTAGTTATTGATAGTCATTATTTCCCCTAATTCTGAATTCACAGTTATTAGAATGATTTATTTCTAAGCTAATTATAAACTCAGAACATTTAGGTCTTTGATTGCTAGATGTGTCTTCTTATTATTTTGCATTATTTATAGGTAATGTATGTCATTATTTTACATTATAATGTAATAACGTAATATTCATCAAATACTAATAAAAAACAATTATAAGCTAAAACATGGCTTGTATAATGGTGAAGAAGTGAGACTTTCAAATAGGGACAGAACAAATGACAAAGAGCAGTCAGAAAGGTTCGGAGGAGGAGAGAAGGCAACTGCGTTCATCTTTTATACTAGAAGTGTAAATAAGGCTCTCTGCTTTGTCTGACAATGCAGTATAATGCTGACAGTTATCAGCTTATTTAAGCTGTATTTTGACCCCTCAAATGCCTTCAATGTTTAAGATTCAAGCAAGGGTCAGTGAAGCTTGTGACACCTCACGCACAATAAAGTGAAGTAATAAACTAATATGATTCACCTTCAGTAGAACTTAAACAAATGACAAACTTTCCTTTGCTTCACCCTTTGTTTCAAATTCTGATTATTTTTATTCAGACACAGTGGTCTGTTCTGTCAGTCTGCATAAATATGAGCAGCAGGAAACTAAAAACAAACAAACAAACAAACAAAAACCTCTGAGGAAGGTAAGGCCTTTTTTTTCTACTTTTAGTAAAAGACAATGTAAAATGACCTGTCCAGGTGTCCCCCTGCCTCTCACCTGCACTGGGCTGAGACTGGCTCCAGCAGACCCCCGTGACCCAGTAATCAGATTCAGCAGGTTCAGAAAATGGATGGATGGATGGATCACACTCTTATTGCATTAACTCATTATCAAAAATTGCTTAAATTAAGAAACAAGAAACACCACCTTGAAGAAATAAGTCGATAAAGTACATTATTGAACAGCTGGCACATTAAAACTTCAAATAACAGAAAGGATGCCTTACAGCCAGCTCGAAGGCATCATTTTGTTTCAGTTATATTAAGCTACACATTTTTATAGACGGAACCACTGTAAGTGACAGTGGCTGTAAGGACAATGTCTCCTGTGAGTCCATCCCATTGTGCCTACAAAAAAGAACATGCACAAAGAGTGAGTAGTGGGGACGTTTTCTGCCGCACCGAACTGAAAGAACAGATTTACAGGAAGGAACGAAATGACGCAGTTCAGTCTCAACATTCATTTTAGCTCTGTTGAAAATAGTGAGCTCAGCACGGTGGCTTAGTGGTTAGCACGGTTGCCTCACAGCAAGAAGGTTCCTGGTTTGACTCCCGGGCCAGCAGGAGTCTTTCTATGTGGAGTTTGCATGTTCTCCCTGTGCTTGTGGGGGTTTCCTCCCACAGTCCAAAAACATGTATGTTTAGGTTGACTGAAAACTGTAAATTGCCCGTAGGTGTGAGTGTGAGCATGCGTGGCTGTTGGCCTATATATGTGGCCCTGCGATGGACTGGCGACCTGTCCAGGGTGTCTGTCGCCTGTAGTGAGCTGGGACTGGCTCCAGCAGACCCCTGTAACCCTGTAGATGGATTCCTCAGGTATAGAAAATGGATGGATGGAGGAAAATAGTGACAAGATTATTGTTACATAAGGCACTTTTATAATTTTTTAAAAAGTAAGAACATTTAGGCATTATACTGGGCAAACACATATTTATTTGTAAGAAAACATGTACCTTTTATAAGCTATATACTGCTTATTATATTTATATTAAAACATCACTTTAGAGCATAGCAAATCTTTATCATCAATTGCATAACTAATAAAACTCACTAAGACTCAGTGAAAGAGTTCATATATTTATGGTTCATAGATTGGGTCCAAAAGATGGCTGGATTCTGCAGGGAACTGGAATTTGATACAATCCGACCTTCTGGATTGGCAGATCATGCACAAAGCCAGTGCAAGGTTCTTTCCAAGCTTCTGGTATTTTGTTTTGCTATTGAAGCTTTGGAGTATTCTGGTTCCCCATGATTCATATTCTGCCTTCAGGAACCTGGATGAGGTCTTGTGCTGGTTGGAAACCTAGATAATCCAACCATCGGCTGCTAAAGATCACAGTGGCTGGGATACAGAGGAATTACAAACAACTGCTGCAATGTGCGATCAGAACCTGTAATGTCCTCAGACAAGAGGGTTGAAGGCATTTTTCTCTGTGTGTGTGTGTGTTCTGGTAGCAGAAACTTCTAGATCTAATGAGAATCAACAGCAGTTATGACTGGACGTTACTGTTTTTATGTGGATGTGTTGTCAGTAGATATTGAAAGTATTGGAAATGTTTTTGTGTGACTGAGTTGTTTTTTGTCTCACACTTTTTAGTTCTTCTCAAACAAGATCTCTTCATCTGTCAGATGAGATTTTGGACTTTACATTGTGTACACACACACACACACACACACACACACACACACACACACACATATATATATATATATATATATATATATATAT
>JAOWBL010002392.1:0-12739 GCA_028564865.1 Zenarchopterus dispar | reverse complement strand
CACAGCGGGGACATGGCTGTCCTCTGGCCGGCTGAGAACTAGGGGGACCAGGGTGGGTTCCCTGGCAGTATGTCAGTCATGGCACAATATGCCATGACTGACATATTGTGAAACTGTGGTGTTAAAAATCTTCAACCTTTTTACCAATTACGATATCAAGTTTAAAATATTTTTATAAAAAGGTGTACGCAAGGTCTGAAGAATTCATGACGTGTCTGCTTCTGTAAACACCAGGTAAAGATGCACACCTTTTTACTTTGTGTAAACACCATTTCTCTCTTGGATTTCTTATTGCTCTAATTACAGATGCATGCACATATCCAAAAGTGTAAAACCTGGACCTAACTTGTTCAATTTTACCCCAGACTCATGAAACCACCTCATGTAATATTTATTTTGTTAGTTTAGATAATGAACGGATACTCTGACTGTGTCAAACACACGTCTTAATTCAGTAGCCCTGCCTGTTTCAGTGGCTTCCCTTTTAAGCTGCATTTACATATTTGTGTATTGGTGGGCTCAAAGTGTAGACCCCATACTTTTATGCACATAGCAAGAAGAGAAAAGGCATAACTGAGCTTCATCTGTATGCAAACATCCTCAGAGAATCAGTAAAATCTGGGGTATTTGGAGCCGGAAACTTTTATCCTGCTTGTCAAAACAACATATGCTGAAAAGCCTTTCTTCAGGAGGAAGTTAGTTGATTTGATGGTAGTACTGGATGAATAAAGAAAAATAAAGAGTGAGTTATTGCCTGTGCCAATTTTCAAAATGACCCCTCAAGTAGATGTCAAAACTGCAAATGTCAACAAAAGAGACACCTAAAGAAGATATTTCAGCAGACCTGCATCAAGTTAATCTACAGAGCCAGATCATTAAATGATTAAAAGCATTTCAGGTTACAACATCATCTAAGCACCGCATGTCAACAAAATTGAATGTCATTGACCCTGACATCATTTGAAGCAATAGCCTATCTTTTTTTCCCATATAACATAACAGTGTTACCACTTGAAAAATCTGAATAATAATGCAATAATGCATTTGAACAGGGATTGAACACAAGACCAATCAGCCACTCCGCCAACACTGGGATAGCAGATGGATTTCACTGTCTCACTCTGCAGATCTCCTCATGACCTTGTATCCTCTTCATGTTCTCTTCATTTGCATCTTTAAGTTGTACCCTGTGGCTACAGAAGCACTGTGTGCCCATATGGGTGTCTTAATCTAATTTTGCTTAAGGGCCTTTTCTAATTTTTTTTCATCTTCTTTTGGAGCAAGAAACATGCCTTATCTGATGTCTTTGGCATTTTCCACAGCATCCCTTATATACATACAGTATACTAGTATATGCTACTTCAACGTTGAAGGATAAGAAACACCTCACTCCTTTGTTTCAAATTCTTTGATTTCATATCTCTTTAGTTTCCAAAAATCGCTGTTAGAGTTTCTTTGCCTTTTGGAAACATTAAAAACCTAAAATATTTTGCATCTTGTTTCATCAACAGCAACATATTCCAAAAAACTGAAAGCAGGGATAGATCAGATTTTCACTGCCATCACAAAAGAAGTAAATATATTGCTATATCACCACCACACTGAGAGTCTTTGATTACACCCGGTACCAAAAACAGCTCTCAGATCAAATTAAAATATAAATGATAAAATAAAAAGGTTGCAACAGGAAGCAGCAATATTTTCTGCATCTACGTAAAGCAACTTAATTTTGCTCTGTATTGCTGCATGTTGAATCACAGTAAGAGGATTTCTTTGTAAGTTTATATTTTTCAGCGTCTTTCTGAAATGCAGTAAAATACCAATCTAAATATGCATAAATGATACAGCAAGTCAGTGCAGTGTGAATATAAATAATACAGTATTGTGTACTTGTAATCTGTATTATCTTAAATATGACTGTCTTTTCTCCATTAAACCTTGAATTGGTGCACCAATCTATAATATGCATGTATATATTTTCACAAATGTATTCATAACATCAATTTTTTCCTACTTCTATTGTTTTCTATGGTTACTGAGTACTGAGGTGTATCTACTTCTCTGAGCTGACTGGCAATAGTAATTACTCGATTACTGAATACTGATTTCTGATTTTCATAAATCTTACTGATTTATGACAATCAGTAAGACTAAACAGTTCAAAACAGTCAAGTAATGTTACAAAACATATTAGTTTGCAAAACTGTCATAGGCAAAAACAAGCTTTTTAATCTAATAACCTTAGACAGCAAGGAACATTAAAAATCATATATCTCAGCGTTTGCTTATTTCAGATGAGATTCAGGCAGTAAAATCAGCTGAATTGAGCTTAATTTGACTAGTATGATAAAAAAGAGCAAAAGGGCCATGTGAGGAAACATTCTGGAGCCCCTCTAATAGCTGCTGTAAACTTTCTATGTGGCTGTGGTAAATGCAGGGTTTAATGGAGCCTGAGCGTCATCTGCTTCCTATTTGAACAGATTACTTCAGAGCAGTCAAATTTACCCCTTGTCGCTTTGGCTTCATCACTTTCATTTACTGCCATTACAGTCCCAGGCTTAGTCCCTCTCCTCCTGCACACTCATGTCTCTCGCTTGCCTCATTTCTTACGCACATGGTGACATCCTCAATGACCACCTGGTCTGGCGACTATTTCTAGCTCCATCAGCTTCTCTACCGGTTCTCTGTCCTTTCCACCTGTCTGCACTGTCTTCTCTGCCTCACTCCAACTGAAAATTGTAAAACTATAACAATAAATAAATGAAGGAATAATCAAGTCATCCAAATAAAGTACATTGCTTTTGCGTCTTATAGAGGATGGGCTCCAATCTCACCGACTGTGAAAAACAACTGTTCTGTAGTCTGGTGGTACAGCAACAGATGAGTCTGCGTCGTCTAGTTCCCGAAGAGCCCAGTGCTCCTGTCTGGGAAAAGTTCATGATATTTTTCAAGTATAGGCAAGGTGTTTTCAAGGGTTTTGTCAGTGTTGATTTGTTTTGACAAGCAATATCCTGACAGCAAAAGAGCTGTATGTGACAGATGTGTTGCTCACCATATGGCAGCAGGTCAGCAGAACGGGTGATTGGCAGATACTGATGATGTTCTAGGAAGGCTCGGCACCCTTTAGGGCACATTTTATCAGGATAGTGAAGCAATAAGGGTTAAGTCCCAAATTCGGGCAAACACAAGTGGCCTGGACAAGAAAAATCAAGAAACTAAAACATAAACCTATTAACTACCAAGAAAAACTACACGATTACAGATTATTATTCAGTAATCATCTTCAAAATGTGTAAAGATGATCAAATGGGAAAATTAGGGGGTATATATGTGCAAAAAAACCCAAAACAAAACCAAACCAAAATAAACTAAAGCAAAGGTGAGAAATAATCCCCCACAGCTGAGCAGGAAAGACAAATGAACCCACTATTTTGGATTTAACCTTCAGCAGAAGATGACTTCCTCCTGACGTAAATTCTGGATACAATGTTTGAAATCTGACTGTTGATAAGAGAATCACTGGGAAACTTTGCAAAGTTTTGATCTTTGTGTTTGCAGTCATGAGTGAACAACAGGAGCAGGTTCGTCTCCAGGCCGAATAAACTGCTCTGAAAGCACGAAGGTGGTGAAAAGAATGCGTATTGATCGTTTTGAAAAGAGACAGCTATTGTTTGTGTAGCTGTTGATGGCAGCTCAGGTGCTGCTGCCAGAAACAGCCTACTTCAGCCATAAATAGGTTTGAGAGAACATGTACACAGCTCTAAGAAGAAGACAGTCTCTGGGAGCGTTTTTTTCCAGCTCCAGACTGTGCAGCAAACTGATTCATCTACTGAAAGACCTAATTCAGTGAGTAAGTTCTCTCTTCATTGATTATCAGCCACATAATCTGACTGCAGGCACCCCATAAGAGCAAAATGGAGACAGAAATAATGAAATAAGCTGCACTCACTTCTGAGGTCTCTAGATTATAAATGTGCTTAAGAGCCAAGCTAATTGATGGTTTCATTAAATCTCCTCCCTGATCACATCTCATTGCTTTATGAAATGTAGCAAGTAAAAGACAGCACACTGTTGTCCTTTACTGTATATTACTCCAACGCTGTTACAGTCACAAGTTTATTGTAAAGATCCCAGAGTAATGAGGCTGGCTATAAAACTAAATGCCAGAAGACCTCAGCAGAAAAGGCTAATATTCTCTTTTAAATAAGAACAAAATATCCCTTCTGTGTCTTATCATTTGGAACTGCTGTGGTTGAACTTTTCAGTCCCTCTCCCTCTTCAGTCCTCTTCATATATTACATTTTAATCAAATTTACCACGAGGAAACACCACACCCCATCATTACCCACCCATCACTCATTAAACCCCTCTTCCTCTCCTGTGCTCCCATGATTTGCTCCTTCCCGGCTCTTTCGACCGGTTATGACAACGAGAGGCACATTATGACCTGCGGGCTGTACGACATCACAAACACAGTCACGCTTCATTACACAACAGTGTTAGCTGCAGCAATTTACTGTCTTTATCATCTTTTTTTTTATCCCCTTGGATGTTTTTGCCGGTTTTTCTCATGTTTGTCAAATTTCTGTGTTTAAAAGTTGAAATCTTCATTTATGATATAACTGGAACGTGAAGTCACACGAGTGCCGAACTCGGTCATCACAGCCATTAAACTGCATGTCTCCCACTCACAGAGCATCGTTACTGTTACAGAGAACTGTATGACAGTCCTTTAGGTTGGATAATCTTACATTTATCAAGAAAACAGTATAAACACTATGGAATAATGCATACCGTAATTGCTATGATGAAATGGGGAGTTAAGGGGGTTGGAGTGAAATTTCTAAGCAGGCCACAAGCACCACAATAAATGGAAAACTTTTTGTCAGTCTTTTTTTTCTTTCCCCAGGTGTGACGGTGTGTTGTAAAACGGCAAAAAGAGAAAAAAACTGCATTGTATTAAGAAAGTCGCCATCTCTTAAAACCCTGTCTGACTTCATTATCCTCAGTTCAGGGTTCTTGCTGATCCACAGTCTTGTGGAAGATCTTTGAAATAAAATCGAATCTTTTGTTTCGTGTCTTGAGACACAACTTTCTCCTATAATATAGGGATACAAAAGGATTGATTGCTTCTTTGAAAAGGTGTAACCGTCTGCGTTACAAGGTCGAAAGGGGTTTGGTGGTGGACTCAAACATGGCTGTCTGCAAAGAATTTCTGCTTTTAAAATTCAAAAATCTTCAAGGCTTGGGTATGTTATATAGCAAACTACAAGATGAACAGTCTGACAAAAGATTCAGCACAAGAAGAGTTGCTACAAAAGGATTGCTTAAAGCAGAAGGGAGATGTTTTGTCTCATGTTCAGGTATCAGTTTTAAATTTGATTTAAAGGAATGTTTGATTGTTTTTAGGATATGTCATCTGGCTCTTGGGGTTTCCTGTCCTTGCTTTCAGAAAACCTTTCCAAGGTAACTTTTGACTCCCATCCCAATCTCTTACAACAGTTGCATATCACTTTACAGAGCTACGTCACATGTCAACAATTATGCAGCTAGCTCACAGAGCTACAGTGGACGTCACTGCAAAAGTAAGACTCGAGAAAGGACTGATGACAGAGAATGAGAGTGATTGATGGAAAGGCTGAAAAAATAAATCTATGGGGGGAGCACACTAAGCTGAAAATGGCTTTTTATGTTAATTTACACAATAGAATAACCCGTTTGATAGTGGTGTAAGAAAAGCATGGGTGCCCCCTAAGTCCTTGACAGTACAACAGGCCCAGCTACCATGAATTCATCTTTTTTATGGTCATGATGCAGCCCTATCACAAAGAAAAACATACACTCATGACGCATTTTAAACAACTTTAAATTTCACAGAAAGTCGAACCAAGACTATTATGGATTTTTACACCGTGTTACCTTTGCATCAGGCGGTTACAATACTTGGGTCAATAGTGTTTGTGTCATATGGACAAAGTAAATGAATGTTTGGCACAAAAGTAACACAGCATAAATATGTCTAATCATTCTCAGCATCTGTTATCTGAGCTTCTCATCAGAATTCTTCCTTAATTTTCCAGAAAGAGACAAGTGACCACTGTCTGCTGCAAGTGAGACACATAACTACTCAGAAGGACCTCATGCAACTACTTACAGAAAGTTTTTTTTTTAAGTGTATTTACTCCAATTATTTTTCATGTTGGAATATTTAAAAAATATATATAATGACAATGCAAAAGAAGGGAGATTAGATCTGCATAAGAACTTCAGCATCAACACTTTGTCTAAGCTTCTGTAAACGTTAGCGTGTGAGAACAATTACAATGGCGAAAATGCCAAACATTGTGCTTGTTTTGCACATTAACACAACTATGTCGCTCTATTCACTGAAAAGACTTCATGAATGTAGATTTTTGGTCCTTTTTATCTGGTGGAAAACATAATTAGCGAAGCTTGCTAATACCCAGGCTGAGAAAGCCCCGCCGATCCATTATTAGTCCTATCACTACATCTGCTCCTGCCTGACGAGAAGCCACGGATGGGGGTGGGGGTGGGGGGAGCACAAAGTGCCACAGGGAAAACACACACCTGAGACTTGACAATGCCTCGCTACTAATCTGTGCTGTCAAACACTCACAGGCACAGATGTACACAAAGCATGCACAGGGAAGTGGCGACAGTCTCCATCCCTGCCGTCATTCGCACTCATATTCTCACTTCCTGCATGCACACACATACACAGAAGATGAAGTTTTCAAAAAAGAGAAAAAAATGAGGAGGATGGGATACAACTAATAAATAAGATGGATGGATAAGGGGGAGGAAAAGAGAAGGATGACAGATAAATTGACACTTCTCTGCTGCAAGGAGGAGCCAGAGTTTAATGTCTCTCAGTTGTGTTTTACTCTGGACCAAACGGCCTGGGCGGGTTTGATGTGATCATAAAGAACATGGAGATGAAAGATCTTTACACTGAGACATTATTTAGAAATTGTCTTCTATTCTAAGAAATTTTTGTTTACTTAGAAATAACCCAGCATTACAAGCAGCAATACTGACTGAAAACTAAAGAGCAGTGACATTTAGCAGATCTCACAACTTGAGCACTGACTTAAGAATTAAAATAGTCATCATGCATAATCGATTTGATTCTGTTTTTGAAAAACAGCAAGTGTGCAGAAACAATCACGAAAAGACAATCTGACACCAGGATAAGGCTTGTTTGACATTTTTCTTTCACATCTGCAGACCCTTGACGAATTTGAAGATTATTCTTTCTCTCATATGCAAAGGTAAAACCTGGAATCATATTGCCACTCTGCTTTCATGCACTTGCGTCTACTTTTGGATTAAAATGAAATCTGAGAGGAGAATCTGAAGGCAGTCCGTGGGAGCTTATGCCACGCTGGTCCTGACATGTCCATGTGGTGAGCAGGCTCAAGCCCTAACCTGATTACGACCTAGCCGAGACCCACTCAATTAATAGGAGCAATTGACTCATGTAGTCCCACACAGCTGCTGCCTTTTCTGGGCAGCACCACCTCAAACAAAGAAACACTGGTTGAAAACCAAGTACTGCTTTTATCTCTCCACATTCACTGCCCTCTTTTCTTCAGATTCAAATTTCAACATTTTATTCAATTAAAATCAATTAACACCTTTTATTACAATTTTGTCTAATTCAAATCATTATAAAACAAAAAAAAAAGAAAATTTGTCGAGGAACATAGTTTGTCAAATTGTGTGTAGACACCCTGTTTGTGTGTATCTGTGCATGTGTTATTATTGTCATGCTGTTCTGAGAGGTGTTTGTCGCATCATGAGGGGGGCGGGGGTGTCTATAATAATAACCTTCTTCCAAGTATATGATTCAGAAGTCGTGATGTTGAGATGCACTGTGATGTAGCACTACATGTCAAGGAGAATGGGTACTTATCAATCTCTTCTTACATTACCCAAGATTTTTTATGGTTATGTGTCTCACTTTCTTTACTAGAATTGCATTTGGTCAGAAAATGGTTAAAAGACACACACCAGAGTATACAAAGACCTCTCTATACAGAAAACAGCCACAGTGTAGACATAATCCACACAACAATGGGTTAACAGCACTGAACACGTCACCATAATTCAACATGGGGAAAAGAACCCTTTACACCACCTGTACATTTACAAATGTTTTATTTTATTTATTTATTTATTTATTTATTTATTTATTTATTTATTTATTTTGCCCCCCACATAAATGCACGAAACAAGCACAACCTTTTCAACAAGATTTTATGAAGTGGTGGAACAGGGGAAAAGCCAGGTCATTTAACATATCACTTGTGGTAAACAAATTCTCTTACTAAATTCAGCAAGTGTAAATTTCACATTGTTTTTGTATCATTTTGACAGGAGGTGTTACTGGAGAAGCATGTTTTTCACTCCAGCATCTCTCTGCATCGATTATATACAATACAGGTGAACAAAGGACTGCAGTCAGTCCACCAGAAGTGGGGTAGGAGTACCTGCAGTGCATGTTAACAGCAGATGGTGTCATCCTGAACATGTGACTGGGAAATTGCACTTCTCCACCCCAGATGTTGAACTGTTTACAGTATAGGTGTCCACACTATCTACTGAGAGACCTCAGATACCTGCCAATGTAGCATGTGATGTCATCACTACAGCTTTTACCAGGACCAAAAATAGCACTCCAAAGCATTTCTTACTATATCTGGAGATTTCAACCACACCTACTATCCAAATGTTTCCCAACATATGATCGTTTTGATTTTTTATTTTAATATTAATATTCCTAATGTTCACACTTCAATAACATAATTTATAACTGAGAATTAACAAAGGGTTTAACGTCATCCAATTTCACTTTTTATTTTGGTTAGGCTTATGAAAAAAATGTAGTTGGTTAGGTATAGGCATTAGTATTCTTGATACGGGTTCAGGAAATACATATATGTGGCCCCATGGTAGGAATTTAATCTTTTCGCAACTGCAGTGGGGTTGTCATTTCCCCCTGGAGTGGGCCCTGTAACCATGGCAACAGGTTGGGACTGACAGACATAACTGAAACAAATAAGAGCTTGTTTTTTTTCGATACCACCATCACCATTATCAGCACATCTGTACACCGCCTGTCCAGACGTGTTGATAATGCATGTGCTGGGTCTATACCTCGGGGCCTTCTTGTGGTTGGACATGCCCAGGACAAGGCATCCAGGGGGCATCCTAACCAGATGCCCGAGCCATCTAGATGTGGAGAAGCAGCTGCTCTACTCAGAATCCCTCTCAGTCACCTTTTCACTCTGTTTCTGAGGGAAAGCCCAGCAAACCTCCGTTTCAGCAGGTTGGATCATTCAACCTTATTCTTTCAGCCACTAATCACAATTTGTGATCATTAGATAGAGTAGGAATGAAGGTTTACTTGTAAACAAAGAATCACTTTTTTTCTCAACTCTCTTCACCACAACGGACTGATACACAGTCCAGCACCATGCCATGGTGATCCACCTGTCAGTCTCCTGCTCCATTTTTCTCTCAGTCAACAACTAACCAAGATACTTGAACTTTTCCACTTGAGACTTCACCTCAACCTGAGAGGCATTCCACCTTTTTCCAACTGAGGACCATCAACAATTCTCATACCCACTGCTTCATACTGTAACAACAGGCCTTGTAGCCCTAGTCCCAAAAGACCTGCAACAGAACACCCCAAGGGACATGGTTGAATGCCTTCTTTATAAACCACCTCTGGACTTGATAACTCCCATGCTTCCTCCAAGAGCCTAGTGAGGGTATGTTTCACATGCCAAGAGCCAATTTCAACAGCTGAAGGTCAGCGCGTCAAAGCTTTCTGACCTGATCCCAAGGTTAGGCCCCACTCAATTAAAAAAAAAATCATTTCAACTTCATTTAAACTAAACTTTCAGATCCAAGGTATCTGAGTGCAACACCAGTGGCACAGCCCCACATAATTTATTAAACAAAAGAAAATGTGGCACTTTCTATTCTGACAAGCTTTTTCAAGTGATTGTATTTCACATCTGATTCACAACAAAATAACAAACCTTTAGAGAACAAATGCACACACCTCCACAGAGAGACTAACTACTGCTCCTGTCATCCATTCCCACCAGTGTGGGATTTAACAATAAGTTAATGTCAATCCATTAAAAAAATAAAAATCAACAGCGTCTTTGTTTCCGCCAGAAAAGAGATGGATTTCTATGCAGCCATCAGAAATGAACCCTCCACCCCATCCTTCCCCATCCTCCTCCTTCTGCCACAGGAGCGACACCCCACACCCTCCACCTCCCCAACACTCAGCACATTACCGCCTTCCCCACCCCCACAACCTCTCATTTTAACCTCTACTTCCTCCTCCTCCAACAAGGAGAAATGTTGCGATGAATTCCTGACATCCCTTCGTGTTAATTACAATGAGTGCAAATGTACTGCTGAAAATGTGTAATTATCACACCTCAGCAAGTAAAAAGGGCTGTGTCTTAGTCTGTCAAAGAAAAATAGCTGCAACTTGTGTTGTAGATGGCAGGAGCTGATCTACAGAACATGAACTAGCTCGCTTGTTGATTTCTGTGTCAGTATACTGAATATGTGTATGGATGTTTACAAAACCTGGCTTATAAATATTTCAATGTTTATAGGGGGGCTTGGGACACGTGGCTTTAGAGAAAGGGCAATACAGTGCAAGCTGTTAGTGTCTGTGTGCTGCCGATCCTCCTTGCAACAAGTCACTTTGCCTTTCAAAGTGGGGACATGTAAATGTCTGTCAGAGAAAAGCCAGGAGCTGCCACCATTCACATCTGTAGTGATGAGAGAAGACTTGGAAAAACCTTGAGTGGGATCAGTAACTGCCTCCGAGGGACTTGCTTCCTGCCTGCTCACATAATCTTTCCTACCATTCTGTCACACATAACTGGTTTTGGGGAGACGCTGGCTTGCCCCACTCGCAGACTCACATAAACTCCCACCACCCTGAATAATCAATGCAGAAACAGCCCCAAATGTGGCATAAGCATCTCACCCACCCACCAACTCAACATGCGCCCAAACACACACACGCGCACACACAGACGGGCTGCTCATTGCATCTGTTCACAGCAAACCCTCGCCAAGGAAAAAAAGAAACATGGTCTGTGCATGCTGCCTCACTCTCTCCAACATAGTCTCAGCTGCCAATTCTCAAAACTGATATCACAGAGATCAGAAAAAAGCAGGATTTGAGATTGCTCATCTTGTGTAGTAAAGTGGAAAAGATCTGAGTGGGCTTCACAATGCACTACAGCCTTTCTGCTTTTGCAGACAAAACACAAGGGGAGCTTGGACATAGTGACACTCAGGCAGACTTGAAACAGTGTCACAGCTGGCCTCACATTCGAGGAAAACACTAGTCTTTAATTACACGAATGTCTGTTGACTGATATGCAGAATATTATTTTACAGCACATAGACTTACATGATGCTGATTAAAACTTCTGGGCTTCCATATCTTTGTGAGGCTGATTTTAAGGTTTTTTTGTTTTGTTTTGTTTTCTAAATTGTAAATATTGACTCAGTTTTAGAACTTTTAAAGTTGCATTTTTGAGATTATTCAGGAAACAAACCCAGTTTGCAGCTCAGTTTAAGGAGAGATACGAATATTGGGGTCACTAGGTGGTGCTTGTTACTCACGGGTGCCATCAAAGCGGGTGGCTATGGTGTCCAAGAAGGTGTTCTGCGGGGCCAGCAGCCCTCTCATCACCGGCATCCTGCTCCGGGTCGACTGGTTCCTCCTGCCGCGGCGCCCCGGGGCAGCGCTTGACTCCTGTTCAGACCCGAAACTCGGCAGGAAACGAGATGTGCCCGGTGCGCATCCCAGCCCCTGGAGAAGCGCACCGATCCGAGATACGCGCGGTGGCTCCACCTTGGCACCGCGGGGGTTGTGACCATAATCAAGTCAACAGAGATCAAACATTAACCGTGGGATGCACCTGTGCACCCTCCGACCGTGGGCTGAAAACCCAATTAAAAACAAAGTGAGTGCAAGCCGGGGTCGGATGATGGTTGATGGGGTTGACTGCAAGTTTTGGTGCTGATGGTGCGTGGAGTGAATCTTATAGCGGCAAGCTCCTCCTCAGCCCCATCCCTCCCTCCCTCTCTTCCTCACTTCTTCCTATCTCTCTTTCTCGTTGCGTGGTAATCGTGGCACAATTGGGTGTCACATGACGCCTTTCGCGTCCTGCCGAGCTGTGGTCCTGTTTCAAAGTGGAGGAGGAAGACAACAAAGAGATTCTGTTTTGAAAGACGTTGTTTTTCTGCCAGTTTATCCGATCCGCTCAAGTCGGTGAAAATCAAATTAGACGCCAGAAGCTTGAGAGGCGGAGGAAGTGACATTTGCATAAAGCAAGCCTCGGGTATTTATAAATTACAGAAAACTGAGAAGAAACCACTCTTTCTTTATTTTATAGAGTCTATTCATAAACTTGTAAAGAAAACTAAAACGAAATTAACATGGTAATCACTTATAGTTCAGGTTTTGACTCCATAAAAAAGCTCATGAAAATATTCAAACCGCGGTGATGGAGTCTTTGGTTCGCATTTCGACTGTCCTCAGCACCACATGATGGAACAGTTCAGATCTCAGAGAAGACCGCGCCATCTTCTGGTCACTAGCGCAAGTTGTATATATGTACATGTATTTGTACATGAGTGTGCATATGTATATATATATATA
>JAOWBL010002390.1:0-13753 GCA_028564865.1 Zenarchopterus dispar | reverse complement strand
GTTTTTTGTAGGTTTTTTTTTTTTTTTTTTTGGAGGGGGGGGGTTAATAATTCTTGTATATTAGGCATTTTTTGTGACACCTTATTGTTTTAAAGCCTAACATTGAAGAACTTGCATAATTATGCCTTAAATAGAGGCACCCTGCCGGTGATTTGCTATGCGCCCAGGTGCGTTAATTAGGAGAAATACAGTAAATGACAAATATGAATTTGGTAATCCACAACTTTAAAAAAAAAAATTACATTCGGGTCAAAAATCACAAGTCCCTTAAAAAAAAAAAAAAAAAAAAAAAAAGATGCATATATTAGTAGCCATGTATGCTAACATTATCGAGTGCTGCATGGCCTGACACAAACCTGGATTATCGCTTTACCTTGAAACACAATTCGAGCCTACTGTTCCTCCCAACTTGTCACAAATCAGAACTTAATCAGGAATTCTTTGGCATAACTTGTTAATGCACTAAATATCCTAACATTACTTTTGAATATGCTAATATTATGAAATGCCAGCGCATTATCATCTCAGAAGTAAAGTATGATTTTCTTTAGTCTACAACTATCAATACAGATGAAAAAAAATCCTGTAGTTTAACAAATAAAGTACTCAAATTCGTTATGTAACATTCCTCCGAAATGGGAATTGGTTTGTGCTGAAGACAATTTAATTATATTTAAACAATTATTGTGTAAATCCACCCTAAAGGTAGACAAATCAATGATGCAAGGCTGCATCTACAGAAAATACTTTTTTTTTTTTTTTTTTTTTTTTAATCTGGGTACATCTGTTAAGGAGAATAGGATACGTTTGTGAATAACAGAAAAACTCACTTTTTTTTGTAAAATCGAGGAAAATGCTCTTTAACAACAAAATATGAATATTACATTAGAAGCTTTGACTCACTGAAATTTGGACCACCTTTTAAACAAAGTGAAAAATTAAAGTTGGCTATATGAAAAGTGTGGTTCTAAATATATTAGAAAATATAGTGGTGAGTGTTATTGTGTCTAGTGTGTAATGCATTGAATTTGTATATGAATCCTGAATATGCCTGCCATCAAGGAGGATCTATCTAGTGTGCCAGTCTATGTGTAAACACTTAGTGAAAAATATTTCACCTCAACAATTTTCAGAAGGCATTCAATAAAGCTGAACTTCACCTTTGCTGAGCCTAATTCAAAGTCTTTGCATCTTTCCTGTCCTTGGGGCATAGCTTTAATAAAAGACTGATCCCCAAGCTCTTGGGTCAGAACAATGCTCCTAGCTTCCCTATGGTGAAGAGAGCTCAAAGAAATCCAGAGTCACCCAAAACAAAATGGGAGACTCCAACAGATATCATGGACATTGCTGAAAATTCTTTTGCTCTTGACGAAGTCTAGAAACAAAAGAAAACTTATTAATTCTGACTATGCCCTTATTACTAAGAAAATTTACTGTGTGATGGACAAAGTTTCTACTTAAATTTAATGATGTAAAGATGAATATAAAGAATACAGAGGACAGTAGTGTTGATTTTTAGTGACCATTTTACAATGACATTTTGTTATTAACCTTCTGATGTATGGATTGTGTTGAATTTCTTGGGTGTGTATGGATTTATAATAAGATGTGCATTGTGTGTATCCACATAGCAAGTGTAGTGTCATTAATCCAACAGCTCATCTATATCTGTTCACATCTTATCTCATCCCTGGTAAGTACAGGGTGCATCAGAGTTGACTAAAATTGTGTATTTACTTTTAACCAGAGATTTTTTGTAATTAATTTTCATTAATCAGTAAACATATTACATTGTACAACAACAATACATTCACACACATTCTTCAGTAATAGGGCTGTGACTATATCACTTGAAAGAAAACCAAAACCTAATCAAACACTTCAATTCATTTCAATACAATTTTATTTATATAGCATCTATTACAGTACAAATTGTCCTGCCAAATTTCAATGGGGTAGAGGAAGAAAAGAGCAGGGAGATAGGAAAGAGAGGATGAAGAACAGAGAGGAGAGGTACAAATGTAATGTCAATATTATATAGGATAAAATATATTAGTAGTAATTATCATTTTGGAGAACTAAGAGTTCTCTGTACTTATATTAAGACTGATACATAGTTCAAATCAAATCAAATTTTATTTATATAGCACATTTTGTACAATAAAATGTTGCACAAAGTGCTTTAACAGTAAAAACAAAATCAGTCCCACCCATCCCCACCGACTCTGATCACTATCAATGATATAACACAATCAAAGGTTAAAATAAATGATAACATGGAAAACATTGCTGGCACAGAAAAGCCACTGAGGAAACACTATCACAGAAAGACATCTGCTTCAGGAGGCAGCTGCCAAACCCCGGAACCAGACTGCATGGTAGGGGCCACAACCCACCCCCGGGCGGGGTAGAACTCGAAACACCACCGTTGTTGGATGGATGTATGGACCCCACCACAACCCAGGGGTGAGTGGACCTCAGGCCATCACCAAGGCAACCAGAGCCAACAGCACCTTCAATGCAGATGGCTCCCACTGAGACAACACTGGAGTTAAAAAGTAAAAAGTATAGAAAAAAATAAAAGTAAAAAATATATAAAATAGAAATAAAAATATTTTTTTAAATAAATCATAATAGGAAAAGGCAAATAAATAAATGTATCTACAATAAATGACAATAAAATGTATTTAAAAACAGAGCTAAAGAGAAACTCTAAGATGGATAAACTAAAACAGGATTAAAACAAACATTATTTGAAAGCCAGATTAAAAAGGCCAGTCATTAGCCTGCTTTTAAAAATGTGAACAGTCTCTGCAGCTCTCAAGTTCTCTGGCAAGCTGTTCCATAAATGCGGGTCATAGTACTGGAAGGCAGCCTCACCAGGGTTCTGGTATTAACAATGGGAATTTTAAGAAGGTCGGTGCCGGAGGACCCGAGGGTCCGCAAGACTATTAAGACTTTTAAAAACCACAAGAAGTATCTTAAAAATCGATCCTGAAAGACACGGGGAGCCAATGTAGTGATTTTAAAATGGGTGTAATGTGAGCCCACTTTTTAGACCTCATCAACACATGAGCAGCCGAATTCTGAAGAAGCTGAAGGTGTGAAATGGTTTTGTTGGGAAGACCAGAAAGGAGGGCATTACAGTAGTCAGTGTGACTTGTGATAAAAGCATGCACCAGCATCTCCATGTTGGCCTGAGAGAGAAAGGGATGGATTCTGGCTATGTTCTTCAGATGATAAAAACCTGTTTTAACCACATTCTGTTAAGCCGAAGCTTGACGAGGAACTGAACCCACAATGCGGATTGCCAAACAAACGAAGTTTAATCTCTTAAAGAACAAAAAAAAAAAACCGGAGATCCAGGATGTACAATGTACAGATTTCCAGAAAAACCGGGAGCTGGGAGAAACACAAAACGAGCAGGAACACACAGTGACAAGGAGAGAGATAGAGAACGAACTGGCACCCAGCAGGGGGCAGACAAAGCAAAATATACAATGAACTTAATACAGCACAGGTGCAACGTAATCATGGCAGGGGAAGTCCAACTTGGAAAACAGGAAGATGCTTCAAAATAAAGGACATGAACCAACCGAAACTAAACTCATAACACATTCACAACATGTGGAATAAAACTAAGCTCATAGTCAAAAATGATGCAGAGGTTCTTTACTTGATCAGATGTCTTTAAAGATAGTGCATGTAATTTTCACCAATGTTTCTCTCTCTTGGCCTTAAGGCTGATAACTAAAACTTTGGTTTTGTCCTGATTGAGTTGCAGGAAGTTTTCTGCCATCCATGATTCAACATCTAAAATACAAATAAAAAGATCAGTTAGTTCATTGATGTACTTCAGCGATAACCATATTAACAGCTGTAGGCAGAAAACTTAAAGGAGACACTAAATTATTGTTTTTTTTTCAAAATGAATCATTTTTGATATGTGGTCAAAAAACCACACACACAATGCAGAAGCTCCTTTTTTAATTGAAGACAATGATAACAGAAATGCGCATCTTTTTGCAGTCCGTAAACGGCCAGAAGCATTAACACTAGAACTCATTGACGTTTAGGGATTTTTATTATGTGAATAAGTTTGTCTAAACAAACTCTACAGAACTGTCACTCCCTTACCATTCTGAAAAATGTGTTTTATATCCTCTGAGAGTTTTGTACATGTTAAAATAAAATACACTCGAGTTCTGAGCACTGATTCCTTGAACCACCACAGCAGCCCTGCAGACCGCCATGAGTTACACGGCAGGTGGTCCAAATGCAGTCATTCCTACATTGGAGATTGTTACATTTCATTTACACAGGAGGTTTTCATGGGTCAATGCACCCTCCCACCCTCTCTCATTTATCCTTGTTTTCCTTATATTTTGCTGCATATCATGACCTGAAAAGGGAAATAAAGAGAAGAAGCAAGAGGATCGCCATTTTACTGATCAGATTTGGAAAGCTAGTAAACATACATAAAAACAAATACGAATATAAGAAAAAGAAAAAGACTGTCAAGTATAGAAGAAACCTTGAGATGCTGAAAAGAAATGGTTCAGTGATGAGGACTGGATTGATAAGAAACTCTCCGACTCTGATCTCCGTGGAGAAACTCCTACAGAGAAAAAAAAGCCAGCTGTTAGAACCACGATGTCCACGAAAAACAGAGAGAGTTTCAATACAGACATTTTTTTGCAAATTCAATATAATTTCATATTCTGAATATCTGAAATATTCCTCTCAAGAGTGAAACCAACAGCTGGTGAAATGGCACCGACTGATGTCTGCTTCAGAGCTGACATCACTACAATACAAACACCTATAACTTTTTTTTTTTTTTTAAAGTGCACAAAAAGCAAGCAATTATGAAAATAATACTAGAAACCCAATAAATCTCAACAGAATGGAAAGAAACTAGATTTCTTCTGTGTGTGGACTGTGTGTTATTCAAACATGTATAACACACAGTTTGCTTAACCCATTTGTTCCTGTTGGCTAACCTGAGTACCTCTTCTACAGGAGCATTTTTCGCCCCGTAAAGGTTCCTGAAGGCCTCTTTTGGAGGGCTGTTCATGGTAATGGATACATAATTCAAGGATCTGGCCCCCAAAAAGCTACCCTACTTCCTGCTAATGGAAACGCACCTATAGTGGACCAATTTAGAGGGTGGAGTTAGCCTTTTAAGTCCATCCTAACCCCAATTTTATGTAGGAGTGTCTCTTTTGAAATCAGAGTTAAACATTTCTGCTACCCTCGTCTGAAGTTTTCATGCAAATAAATCTTCACATCATGTCAATGCAAAATGAAACGATGGGAAGTTCGATGAAGGGAAAACAGAAAAATTCTAATTTGATTTAGGTCTGTTTCTTTTCTCTAAATCACTTTTGAATCCTGTCCAAATTAATGAAGTAAAAGGCAAAACACTACATCACATCAGTGATCAGATTTTGCTTCTGAGCCTAAGTTAATTTCAAATGAGAGCGAAATCCAATTAAATGAACGCAAGCTTCAGGGTCCACAGCAATACAGTAGGTGCTTTTTGATGAAAATTATACCTTCAAGGATATTTGCTAAATGTACTCCAGGAGAAGTAAAGCTCTGTAGAGAGTCCTAAAATGTTGGTTCATTGCAGTCAATTTCAGCCTTTTTATGTGTCTAAAGTTTGTTTCTTGATTGGTTTTATGTCAAAGCATGCCTGGCACCTTGAGGCAGCATTGGAGACTACTCGGTGAAAGTGATGAATTGTTCTTCATATTCAAAAATTAAAACAAAAACTAAAAGTCTATTTGAACTTAATATGTTATCAGTGTAGAATTAAAATTCTCCAATGTACAATTTCCCACATTCCCAAATTCAAACACCATACTAGAATTTTAAAATTTAAATGAAACCTTTTTGACACTCACGCTCGCATGCACACACACACACACACACATATATATATTCACACAAGTTGACAAGTCTCTGAAGTTGAAATAAAATATCTATTTCTGACACGCAACCTGAAATTCTCTGTTCAAAATCATACAGAAACAGAGAACCACATCTGCTCTTTCAACTGTTAATTTTCAGCTGTTTTTACACCAACTAGTTTTATAAGAGTGAATTGGTCCTGCCTGACCTCTATTTGAGATTATTTTTATAGCTTTGAATACATAATGTTAATATAAGTTTAGACACAGGTTACAATTGATAGTAATCATAAAAGCATATTATTACTTGCGTGATAAAGCATAGCCTGACCACACACAACAAACCAAGCTCACTTAAAAAAAAAAAATTTTATTTACATGTTTATTTAATGGGAACAAATGCATTGAACATTGCTTCATAAAAAATATAGAGTAGATGACATTCATACAGGTTTCTAGTAGAAGCTAATTTGCATCTCCTGTTCCCAGTTAGGCTTCCAAGGTTAAAACAGATTTAACAAGATATTGAATTTTGAAATAATATACCTAGTAAAATAAGTGCATATAATAAAATGCTCCTTAACAATGACAGAAGGCACAATGGGACCACAGAAAATGAACATTTTAGGTTTGAGTATATGATATGTATAGAACTGTAAACTACACAGTTTGTGCTCATGAATTTGCGTCAGTATCAGCCATTTCTTTGTATTTGAAAAAAAAAAAAAAAACTTAAGTTCCCTCAGGTTCTTGATTTCAGATGGTAAGGCAGTTCATACTTTTATACCTCTCACTGAAAAGGACAATTGACCAAAGGTGGTTGTTGTATGTTTTGCTGCCAAACAGTTTCCTATTTCTGCTCCTTGTGTTCTGTTTCCATGTTTTTTTTCTATTGACTACTTGAGATATTATTTCAGGTGCAAGGTTGTTCATGAAATGTTTTATAAAATCAGGTTTATAAATTAAAAGTGAAAAAAGCTGTCAAAACTCAATAACTCATATTTCTGCAGGATGAGACAGTGGTGCCACCTGACAGTTTTCTGGACTGTTGTTTATAATGCCTGTTTACATAATGATCTTCGTGGTGTGGTTATTGTTTGTTCTGGCTTGGCCCCAAACTGTTATACAAGAGAACAAGTGAGAAAATATCATAGTATACACAAACTGCTGAGTTGCTTTGAGATGAATTAAAGATCTTAACAGATGGAAACAATTAATATACACGTGACACACCAAAGCTCATAGTACCATGGTAATTTTATTGTAAAATATTTTAATTTCTTTTGTCAGCATCTCTGTCTTAGAATATTGATTCTCTCTTTAAGACACAATCACAGTGTAACTCTTGCTTATTTTGCCCAGGTTGTTAGAATACTGCACTACAGAAAAGAAAGCTAAAAAGACAAAAAATATCATCTGGGAGGTAATACACCAATAAAAAAATTATGGTGTTATCTTTTCTGGACATACACAACTGATTTACTCTGAGATATATCAGTGTTTTACTTGAGAATTCAGAAGCTGATGTTTAAGAACTGTTGCGTATAGAGATTACTGTACATCAGCATTTATAAATGTATTTTTTCAACCACATTCAAAAGAAATATGAAATTGGAATCATATAAAAAAATGCCAGTTTAAATTGAATTTACTAGTTGGGATATAAAACATTACACATCATATTGGTAAAGTATTGTTAGCTCTTTTCTTAATGATGATTTTCTGCTTGCTGGAGAGGAAAAATTCTGTGAAATTATTAATATTCTGTATATAATTGTACTACACCGCTTTGCTACTCAACTTTGATTAGAAGTTTTAAATCTAAAACAACAAATAAGATGAAAAATCCATTCAACATTGTGACCACTGATCAGATATGCATATTTTCTTTTGCCTCTGTTTGCTTTTCATGGTACGGGCTGTGTGTGTGAATATCTCATTTCTGTGGTTAATTGTTACAGAAAATCAGATAAGGGTAAACTAATACATGACTCCCTCAAGGACAATTTTCTAATCAGCTCTAAGCCTTTTTTTCAGAGATGAAGAACTAAATGAAAAGAATATGAGAGCCCACAATTGTACTTTGTTTCACACTGAGTGGGCCGTTCTGATTTAAATGCTGGACTATGAGTAATGGGGCATACTAAGATAATTTTCTGGAGTGTCTTCCCAATGTTAAGCTAAATAAGTTTTTGGGGTGTGTATAGTTTTCAAAAATGACAACAATATAATGCTAATAAGAGTGTAATTTTATAACTCTATCAGATATGAAAATAAAGTATTTTGGTTGTTGAGATGATCTTTAAAAAAAACCCCACTGCATTAAGTGTAGAAAACAAACTAAAGCACAGTGCTTTGATAATAATAATGCTTCAGTAAGACATCCACAACAAAGCTATGATTTACATTTCTCTTTCCTGTTTGTCAGAGCATTTTTCATTATCACATTTGAGAATGCTAATATATTTGTTTACAACATCATGACTGCTGCTTATGTTTGTTATTTAGATTCTGTTGATCATCAGAATTAGGACCTTAGAAACTAATAAAATGTGAGATTAGACTGTCAAGGAGGACTGGTGAAGGACACACACCCCACATAATAATAAAAAAAACTTTCACCTTACACACACACACACACACACACACACAAAAGTCAGTCATCGCTGGCTCCGATTCTGAAGAGGAATACTCACCCTCTGATGATGATGATAAGAAAAAAAAAAAAAAAGATTATGTTGATCATTCAAGACTTTTACATTCATAAACGCAATTAAACCATCCATCTATCCATTATCTATTCCTGGTTAATTCTATCCAGGTGCTGCAGTCTTCCCAGCTATCTTTAAATTAAAGGCACATTATCAGAACCACTTTAAAAAAAAAAAAAACAATCTCTTTAATTAGGCATAGCCAGCACTTATTGCTTTACAATAATTGAATCCAGTTCCATAGAGAAGCTCTGCATGCCACATTTTTTCACAGTAATCCACTTAAATATACCATGCAATACATCATTTTTCAGTTGCAAAATGAACTAAGTGCTATAATTTTAATCTTTTAGAAATAGCTTGAGAAGCAGCAAATCACAATAACTATTTTTTTAAACAGCTGTTAAAACTGGGCTCTCAGGAGCAAAAGTCAATCATACACCTAAGTGCATTCAAACAAGCTTGAAATTTTTCTTTTGAGTCTAAACTTTTAAATGTTTTGCAAAAACGAGACATTTTGAAGGCAGATGGGAGGGATCTGGAAGAATTTTTAAAAAATCAAAAACAAAAAAAAAACAACCCACAAACAAATTCACCCTCACGTCAAACAAGCATGCATGTCAGGTTGGCTAGTCATTCTATATTTTCCAGTGGCGTGACTGTGAGCGTGCATGGTGTCTTGTTCAGTGAGAGTTGGGTATCTTCCAGCCCTGCCCCCTTTTCAAAACCAGAGCCACAACAGTAAGCAACTACAGTGTCTGAAAAGTGGCAAGTCCTCAAACGCGCTTGTTTCTTTGCTTAGGTGGCCCAATATTAGTCTTTCTGAGATCAGAACAAGGATTCACACAGCATTGGAACCATCTACTGGCAAAGGTCAAAGAGATGCTGTAGAATCCCACATAGTAGGCCTCAACAGGCCTTCAGAACCCTGGGGCTGACACCATCCGGACCTGCAGCCTTGTTCTGGCCCAGTCTCTCCAGCTGCCTCTTAACCTCACCACTGGAGAGACAGGCAGGAGAGGAGGAGAGAGGGTCCCTCAGTATGTCATGATGTGGGGGGAGGATGTTACTGAGTCTTCATTAAGATCCATGACTGAGGTGCAAAGTAAGACTGTAGTGGTTTAACAGGGAAACTGTGAATTCAGGGAGGGTGTGAGCACAGAGTGGCTGGGGGGCTGGAGAGAAGAGCATTGAATTCTTTCTTGAGCTAAAATTGTTTAAAAATATATGGTTCATGGGTTCTCACCAAGCTTCTATCCATCTGATCTCCATTTACCTTAAAGCCTGGGATCTTTTTCAGCCAGAGCTACACACCCCACCCTTCTGCTGCAGCATTCTCTCCAGCTTTTTTCTGATCAGCGTCTTTGCGTGCTCTTATTTTTAGTGTCAGCTTTGTATGCACTCCGAAAATTAATAGAGCACTATCTGCACTTTAAGTATATGTATTTTCTTTTCCCAGGACCTCAAATTCCTAAAGATGAGAGAGGGAAGGTTTTTTTCAACGCTTCCTCCTTTAGTCACTTTTGATCCTGCTCTACATTCATGACATCTCTTTGTCTCATCTGGAAGTGGAATTCCACTCAGAATACTAATTGTACCTTCAAAAGCTCAGTCAGCTGATTCTTCATATAAACAACCGTACCATTGGTGTGGTTACTACAAACAGCTACCTCTAGAGAAATTATGTCAAGATGCTACAAGCAGCAGCTATGCTGCTTGTTTGCGACAGTTTGTTACAGTTATGCCACTTCGTCCAAATCTTTTGGAAAAATAAAAAAAATAAGGGACTTTACTTAAATTGGCTGCAATTTCAAAACTATAGATGCCATAGGATGTGAACCATCTTAAATTAAAGTTGAAAATTTACATTTTGATCATGTTGATTGTTTTAGTTCAAATTCTTTATGGTGGTGGCTAAAGACAAAAAAACTCTGTCACTGTCCAAATACTTCAGAGCCTAATTAACCATTTGTGTGGTACTTCTGGGACATCGAGACACTTCTGAATATTTCAGACAAATAACTGACAAGATATCTAGTTTTACACAGGTGCCGTACTGGTTAAACAATCCAGTGAATTTCAGTTACAACAAGCCATCACAGCTCTGACGGAAGCAGGAGGGAGGAATTACATTTTTTAGACCCTGAGCTACATTTTAGCTTAGTTTAAATATTAAGTAAAAACTGACAATCAAATATGCCATACAATGTAATGTTGCATATCTGAGGTTGCATTTTCCAAACTTTAGAACCTGGCAAGGAACATAAGCTCTTCATAGTGTTCCAGATATTTCACATCATTACATGCCTCTGAAATGCTTTCAAAAAAAAAAAAAAGATTAAGAAAAAAAGTATCTTGGTGAGGTAGTCTTGCTCTTTTGAGAAAATCTACTTTTCCAGCCTCTCCAAGTACAAGTGCTGGATTCTTTCTTCATTTCTTCTAGTGGTTCTGAATCCATCACTGCACACTCTGAACAGCTTTGTTTTTAGTTCCAGCAAGTGTGAACTATTTCAGCAAGTATGAAGATTGAGAGCCATGCACATTCTGCATGGTGACATTTATATAGATGTCACTGCAAAACTTGCAACTGAAATAAATACTTTTGCAAACCAGTTTCACCACATGAAGAAAACATAGTGAAGACATTAAATAAGTGCCTTAACAGTGGAATTAAGCTATTTTAACGGACTGTGTTGTCACCATGGCAGCAAACTCCAAAGACAGATGGTACAAAAAGAATGTATCATGGAAATATGCTCTGTCCTGGGATTTTTATGGCATGAACCCATTCCTAAAAAGACCTGTAATCACTCTATGTACTATGCCGAGACATCCAACCAGTGATAATGATTGTAAGGTGAAGAAACTAAACTCAGTTTTCACTTTTTTTTCATTTTTAATCACAGACTTCCAAGAACATTTCTAGACTCTGGGAATTATCAGGTATTGCATCGTTGGCATGAGATCAGTTATTTCCCCAACACACAGTAAACCACCACAAACTATCAACCTGCAGTATCTAAGCAACAGTTCAGCTGTATTTTTTCCCAGTTAATGTCTGCCTGAAAATAATTTAAATTGTTTTGATGGTGTTATAGTTGCCATTTGGAAACACTGGAATTAAAGACCATGTGGTTTCCTTTACTATTTTGTACTATCCACATAGGAAGTAAATCAAATAATAAGAACGCAACAAAAATATTTGAACTTTCAGAAAATAATACTAAATAAACAATGTAGTAAACAAGCAAGCTAAAAATACTTAGGTAGGTCATAATTAGGTTATATGTCACCTGTGACCTTTTCCTTCTAACACATTCTGTGTTTAAAATTCAGCATCACTAATCAAAATAGACTTCATGTCTCTGGTCTAAGAAAGCTGCCTAATGCATTTACATCCTTCCCTTTATTGATTATAGAGGGCAACACAGCTTTTTAAGAAAATAATAACATGGGTATTTTAAAACATGTCGAGGCTGTGGAGCTTTTTATGGTGGAGACTATTCTGTGGTAATTCTAATTTTATTTTTTCCTTCTTCCTTATAGAAGAATCTTCAAAGAGTGTGACCGGGCTGTGCACCTATCATTACCAGGATCTGTTGTATGTGTGTCGCCTTTGTGTGATCTTTTTTTTTTTTTCATGAAACTAGTTACACACCAAGCTCCTCTGCTGAGCTATTTCCTAACATATATCAATGCAAACAGCTAATTGTCACATGGGTGTAGAGATTATGATTGGAAACTTTTTTTTTTTTTTTACTCACTATAAGTAAAACCGTCTTCTGTAACAGTAGTTATGGTCAGCAAGATTTAAGGCTTGCATTTAAGGAGAATTAAGAAATTAAGAATAGCACCAGATTGTGATCATTATATATTTTTTTTCTGCCACACGAGTTGCAGGTTGGCTCCCCTTGCAGCCCCTACATTCCTCGATCTGTCTTAGCTTTTCGTTTAATTAGCTGGAAAGCGTATGGAGCCCTTAAAATATAGCCCTGCTGCATCTGTGCACTGTTTTTTTTTTTTTTTTTTTTTTTTTTTTTTTTTTGTGAATTTATTTGTACTGGGCTTCAAAGCCTCCTGTTCTCTAATAAATTAACAACTGTAGAAGTATGTCACATAATGTAGTCTGCTCACTCAATTTATACCTGCTGCAGTCTCTCCTTACCTGGAAGTGAAAGATGCCTAAGATTACTGATATTCATCAGATTTGCATCACAGCTGCATATTCACTTGTCTGCTGCCGTCTTTTTGGGATTTGTTTTTGTTTAAGCAGTCAGTCTTCTGCTGTGGACATCAAACTAATGAGCTTATTTCACTATGCAGTGCTGGCTCTTCACAGTTTTGAATAAATCTTTGCCTTAAAAATGTCATTCAGTGGGACTCTTGTTTCTTTTGCTCTAAAATACATTGGCAAGAGAGTATGTAAATTCATTACAGTTAGCTAGTTAAGTTTGATTTGATCATTATTTAAGTCTCAATCATTAATAAAAGTTTTGCCTAAGCTGATGATGCAATTGTAACTTTTTGTGTCTTTACTGAACACACACGTATACAAAGTAATACTGCTGGAAGAAAAGGTAGGAGAACCCTTAAAATCAATCACCACTCCAAACTCCTTTCACAATTAAAAGCAAGCACTCAGAATCTCTGGAGCCCTGCACAATGTTCAGGAGGATGTCCATCCTCTTTATAAAACACATTCATACACTGTTCAAGTCCAATTAAAACCTTCAGATGGTGCAAAGGTAATTGCTGAACTGAAAAAGTTAAAGAAAAAAGGTAAGGTATACGTCAGTGAGGGTTAGGGTTAGGGCTAGGGGCTAGGGAGTTAGTGTTGGGGATTAGGGTTATCAACTGTCAACCATGGAGGAGAAAGTGTAATGGTTTCAGACTGTTTTGCTGGCCTCAGGGTCAGTGACTCGAACAGACTGAAAGACGCCTTGAACCAAAATGGCTACCACAACATTCTGCAGCAACATACAGTACACTGGTATGCACTTGGTTGGTCAGGGGTTCATGGTAGTGATGTGTCGGTCGCGAACGTGAACAACGGGAGCCGGCTCCCGTCCAATCAGGAGCCGGCTCCTAATTGTGAGCAACTTCGCCGCCCCCCCCCCCCCCCCCCCC